>JAPYZB010002155.1:0-21863 GCA_030522745.1 Eupelmus kiefferi
ACCCGAAAATAGTAGGAATGACTATTTTCCAATAAATTTTTTGTGTTTTTCATCAAATTATTGAAGCTTGAAAGTAAGAATGAAATTTCTGCAATTTGGTACTTAATGGGTTAAGTTATGGTTAAACAAAATTTAATGATTTTTTCATCTTTTTTTTTATTTGTTAAAATTATTTTCGAGAGTTAAAATTATATGGATACGTTCGTTTTGGTGTCTAGTTTCTAACAAAATTTTTAAAATGAATTTTTTTTTTATTCAGTATATTTTTTTTTCATTTTCCCTTAAGGTGTTCATGTTGTCCGAATCTCCCCTACAACTTCGAACCGCTTAAAAAAATTTATTCACGTTTTTCTCTGTTTTAAAAAAAAGTGTAAACTTCAAATTAACCTCTTAACTGGCAAGGTATTTTTTATAACTTCTCATGCCAAAACTGTTAACCGCAAATACTATTCATAGTATTCATAGTTACACAAAACTAGTTTATATACGGGTTTTTGAGGACGCTGATTTCATTCCCGTCGTTGTTTTTGGCCTATGGAATTCCGAGGGGGTTAAAAATAAGGATTAAAGGGGTTAATTTAAAATTCTTTTGTGACAAAAATTTTGCCCAGGGTCTCTCATGGTATTGCAAAAAATATTTCTCAAATCGGAGTACTACATTTTTCGAGAACTTCAGGAAGCCCGATGAAAATTGCATACCAAGTTTGGTCAAAATCCATGGAAAATCACTAAAGTTATATAATCCACTGCCAGTTAAGGAGTTAAATGAAAATTAGAAAAACTTACACGATTGGCTAAAATGCCTAAAACATTTAACAATTGCATGCAATCACTTAAACGCGCACGGCTTGGAAATGTTGCATCTATTAAAAAATGTTTAATATTCACACAATACGATTTAATGAATAATATCTGTCTTCATCTGTTACTAAATGTATCAATAATTTATACTTATTATAATCTAATATCGTATCATATTTCTTTTCGACGAGTTGTTTCAAAAATTCCTCTATCGTGTTAGGAGTAAGTAGCTGGAAATATTTTCAATCACCAATATTTCATTGACGACTAAAGCAATAGCTAAGACGATTTTTTCTTGTGCCACTTCAAATCTGTAATAATATTTAAGTTACTAAAATAATGTTGATGTATAATATATGTATATCATACATATATTATATCATATATTTCATGCTCGCAATTTAACAGATTTAGCACTATCTTTCTCATAGAATACATGCATTAAACTTGTTTATATTAAAATAATTGTGAATTTATTATTTTTTTCCGAACTGAGCTTCCTACCTGTTACTATAACAAAGCCACTAAATTCGATAGATTCATTGTAAAACTAATATTTTTTACAATAACCTGTTATTCCAAATTGTACATATATGATCCACTGCCAGTTAAGAGATTAATAATTACTATTGATGCAATAATCACATTTTATATAATCACTTTAATATTTTTTGCAAGATAAAACAGCTCCTAAGGTGAAAAAAATTTGCTTTTACAAAAATTGAGCTGAAGTTTTATTCTACGGAAAAAAAGTTAAAATAATTTTGGATCAAAACGTACATTTTTAAAACAGTTGGTATTCTGGTAATTATTACTTAGTAGTTAACCTTTAGAGGTCAGGAATTTGGGATTTTTTATTTCTCTTGCTTTTCTATAGAAATTGGGTAAATGTGATATGATCATATCTCAAAACTTACAGAGGAATAAAGTGTCTATCATGGGCATGGCCTGTATTAGGGCCATCCCGTCCTCTAAAGGTTAATACTTCGTAGGTTTAATTGTTTATTTACGCAATAAATCCAAGTTTAGTTTGGTAATTGTTTGTTATGGAATTTAAATAAATCTCAAAAATGTTATTTTATTGCTAAAAATTACTGTATTAGGTATTTAGGTATATATTGCTATTGTAAGTGAAAATTAAATATAATTTACGAGGGGTATACTCTATTAAAAAAAATCTATATAGAATTCCAGGTATATTTGTTTAGATTTTGTAACTGTAATAATCCATAAACTGTAAAATCTAACTAGAAATTTAGTCGTAGCTGCATGTAATTCAATAATTTCAGCTGAACTTTTTAAGAGGAGTATCTTTTTTACGGAAAAGTTTGTTTTTCAACAATTAAAAACATATACCTCAATGTATGAAAAATCAATTGAAGACGCATTACCTCTGAAATGCAATTCATTTATGAATAGAATTTGAACTAAATATTCATTTGAAAATTTTTATCAAATGCTAATTTGAGAGGTTTTGGAAATATTAGTAATATTAGCATTTGGAAGTTTTGCAATGTTGTGCAAACATACATAGGTACATTGATGTACACAGAACAATTTTTTTTAGAAAAACTATATTGTGTTAACAAGTTAACTGGCATTCATCGTGTGTATCAGAAAAATATATTGTAACATAGTTAAAATTGTAGCTATTCTCTAGAACATTTGTGTGAAACTCTTACAATTGTTACCAAGTTGAATTATTATTTTTCGGCTATAGACGTGATACATTACGTGTTTACAACTCTAGTATAAGAAGATAATTTTTCTAGGAAAATTCGCTCCATGCACTAACGATAGAAAGATAAGACAGTTTCTCTTAGTTTTGCATGTATGAAGAACTTAGAGAACATCACTTTATATTTCATTCAACAGTTATAAATCTAAAAATTAATTAGATTGTCAGAAGCCGCGCCAGTATACTACAGCCCATCAATGTAATTTGGCAGAAAGATTGTATTGTTTATAAAAATTTAATTAAATAAAAAAAGTTTTTCTTTTTATGATTAATATTCAATTTAATTAATCTCGTACAATATTTCAAAATTAATGACATGAATGATATATTACACAGACCGTTAAAAAATATCTAACCATACAATAACATAATAAAATTAACTATTATAGCACTTAAAAGACATTACTCAACAGTATTTTAATTTATACAAAAACGATGATCCTTGCACGATTCCAACTAGTGGTAACTAGAACAAAATCATTATAAAAAAAAGAACGACGCGCACAACGAAACGTTGCAAAAAATCCCGTTCAATTACTATCCCTGTGCTGCTTGAACCTCGAGTGCTCTTCCTCGTCCCTCTGGGGCGACGGCGAGGTAGGACAGCTCTTGGACATCTCCTCAGCCTGAATATCGACCAGCAAGCTCTGCCTGCACAGCATCGACACCGTGCTCATTTTGCTCTCCTTGTCCTTATCCTTGCCCCTCTTCAGTTTCGCCCGGCGAAACTTACTCGCGATTTTGCTGAGCGTACCTCCGACCTCGATCGAGCTTTTCTCGGACCTGGGCAGCGATTCGCTGGTTCGGCTTGGCTGGGGTGCTGGGGCCAGTCTCTCGTAGGTACGCGAGTCCACGTTGATCATACCGGCGCTTGCCGATTTCACGAAGTCCGAGCCGATCTCGATGCCAGTGCCGGAGCTCTGGCTGTGCCGGTAGGACTCGATCGACGGGTCGTGGGAGTAGCAGCTGGGTCCTCGGGAGAAAAAGTCGTCCTTGGCTTTCTTGATGCGCTGAGCGCGGACTCGTAGGGGTGTCGAGTTCTCGCTGGCTGTGGTCACTTGGTTCTCTTTGTACCGGCTGAGCTTCGAGCCCGCCGCGCTCGTCAAGGCGTTCAGCTTGTGAATCAGTTCGGGTGAGATCTTTCCAGGCGCTTCTTTATCTTCGTTTATTGATAGAGTTCGCTTGCTTTCGCTGGAGTCGTCCTCGGCCTTTTCACTGCTTTGGGAACCGCTTTGGCTTCTCTCCTCTACACTCTCGGTTTTGATCGGTAACGTTTTGTACTCCTGCACCAGACACTGCTTGATGTTGCTGAATATCTCCGGGTTCTTGATACTGCTCTTCCTCCTTTCGAGGTTCGGAATGCTTTCCTGGTTCTCCGGCTTTTCCGTAACCTCCATCGTCGAATCGCTAGATTCCTGCTTGACGAAGTCCGGATTCCTGACGAAATCGGCACTGGTGCTCTTCAGAACTCCGGTCTCTCCTCTGAGACTCCTAGCTCCCAGCTGCGTCGATCTCGGCTGGATTATCCCAGCACTCGCGCTTTTCTCCAAACGTTTGTCATCGTATTTCGGCGAGCCTGCTATGGCACGTCGCACCTCCTCCTGGTAACGTTCCATCTGGGTACGCACCCTGCGCTCGCTCGTTGGCGATCTCCAGATCGGCGAGCCGCTGCCACTGCTGGCCGGACTCCCGGCGTCCTCCTGCAGCTTCTGATTGTATCGCTGGATCATCATGCGAATGCTGGGTGCGGTTTCTTTTGGCGATGAGCGACGGTATTCTTTGCGTGAGAGTATTGGTGATTGGGGTAGAGGAGGGCGCTTCTCACAGCTGGATGGACACTCGCCGCTGGATCGGCTGCGTTGAATGTTTTGGGAGAATTTTTGGGATATGGAGGCTGCTGGGTTGATAGTACTAGATTTAGAGGCAGGGGCTGGTTGTGGTACAGCTGGTTCTTTGCTAGTCTCAGAAACTTCAGACTCTTCTTTCTGAGTCGCGGAGAGAGCTGATTTTTCTTTGCTGTTGCGACGACTAAAAGGTGAGAAGATGATTCGTTTCGTTTTAACGAAGACACTTTTAGACTCGGATTTACTAGTCAATCTTTTGCAGTAGGATTCCTCGTCGTTTGCGAGATTATCTGCGATTTGCAGTCTTTGCGGATCGCTGGTGATCCCGATATTAGAGATTTGTTCATTGGAGGCTGTTGGTACCACGATTTTATTCAGTGTGCTTTCATTGATGATGATTTTTTCGACTGTGGGTGTTTCCGGAAACGGTGATACAGTTAAGGCGTCGGCTGGTTCTGGAGATGTTTCTTCGATTTTCGGGGATGACTGACGCCACTTGTAACCAACTTGAGTGTCGGTTAATCTTCGAGTTTTCAAAACTTTCCTTTGTCGTATGTCGCTACTAACAGTTATCACTGCGTTGTCCACTTCGTCCTTTTGAGTTTCTTCTAAACTACGATTTTCGAGAATGTCATCAGTTTTTGCTCCATTAGTTTCTATAATTGTTTCTTCACCCTCTTGATAAAAATAAATTATATAGTTAATTTGTGAAAAATACAAAAAAAAATCTTAATTATAAATTATATTCACCTTTTATTCTATCTCTCTTTGGAATGACCAGTGTCTTGAAAATCTGTTTTCCAGTATTATTTGACATATCAGGAGAAACCTCTGTTAAACTTTGTTCTCCCTGATCATGACTTTCTTTATTTTCAGTTTTTACAACTATTCGATGTACCGTCGTACTTTCCTGAAAATTCACAAAAATTGAATTGAAAATTGTTAAAATAATTTTAACTTTTTAAGACCTAGCCAAAAGGATATTATTTTTTATATTCAACGAGATGCAAAATCTTTTTTGTTACAAACACTGCAATAACCCATTTTTTCATTTACTTTTCAATTTTTCAAGAACATCGTGACATTACGTCATTGTTCTTCACTAAAGAAACAGTATGATATCAAGAAAGCTTGAATAACTAGTACTGAATTTTTATTTTTATTCAACTTATTTTTAGCTAAAACTGTTAATTCATTCGTTTATAATCAACTGCTGGCTCGAATGTGAACATACAATGTCACAGAGAATCTTACAGAGTTAATAAAACAAAGTAGCGGACAATCCTTACATTTGATGTTTTTACCACAGATGATTCAACTTTCGCGTTGTCCGAAACTTTCACGACGTTAGACAGTTCTGCGTCAGAATTAGAATTAGACTCCTCTCCTAGAACGAGAAGATTCTATTTTGGAATTTATAATTTAAATCTTTAATTAAGCTCTTACCTATGTGTGTGGATGGCATATCTTCTTCGATAATAGTTTCGCAAATTTTAATGTCGCTCGGTTCGAAAAGTCTGATTAAAATAGATAAAAATTATTTTAGTTATTCAATTATTATTCCAGGAAAAACTAGAAGCTTTATTCTTTAACACACCTCCTCCGATTGTCATCGTTTGACGGATCGCATGTTTCCAAGGAATCAATTAGCGATGAAGTCTGTTTATTATCAAAATTAGTTTCGGAGCCGCTTTCAGACTGCATATCTTCATCGCTATTTAACGAGAATCGACGATGTTGGTTGATTTCCTGTAACCATAAAATATAACAAACTTATAAATTTAGCGATTAATCATCAGAACTACAGGAAACGTATCCAACAAACTCACATGATGAGATTCTCCAGCCTGTATAAGAATAACAGGCGAGGGTTCGTGGCTGGCGGTGACAGTACCTAAGGGTATGGCGATGCTGGTAGTCTCGCTGGCGGTGACGCAGTAGACCGGAGTCTGCTGGGGCTGGAGCTTTGCCATGGGACTGGCGGTTTCCTCGATTACGTCCTCGATGTCGACGATGACCGCCTCGGGCTCGGAGTCGTCCAGAGCCGCGAGTTCCTCCGATATTTCCTCCTCGCCGATCGTCTGCTTCGAGTCTATCCGTAGTTTAGCTGGAGTTTGGAAAGTGTAGTGATTTTAGTTATAGAAAAGATATGTGTAAGTGAGCGTGTAACTAATACACATTTTGCGAAACATAATTATTTATTTAATGTTAAACAGTTTTTGGTTCATGCAATAATATATCTTTTATTTGTTAAAGAAAAAGATTAACTAAGGTTAAAAATCTAATATTGACGGTATGGTAATAGATAAAATTTAAATCGAATTATTGTATAAATTAATTATATTAAATAAAAGTTAGCGATTTACTGTGAACTGCCTTTAAGATAATTTTTGAAAATAAACTAGTTGTCTGGTAACAGAGTAAAGTAATATCACGCATAGAAAAATGTCTTTCCCACAATCAATTAATAATAAATATAAAAATACCCCTAATTATTTAGCCGAGAGAAAGAGAAAACAGAGTCATAAATCATGCAATAAGAGAAGAAAAAATAATAAACAAATATCGCAAGACATTATTAATAAAAGTATATACCTACCTTCGTTTTCTAAATTTGTAACGTCGTTTAAAGATAGACTCGACGGTTGTCGAATCGGAGTCTCATCTCGCTGACTACTCTCGACAACACTGCTCATAGACTTGGATCGTTTTAAACTTCTCGGACCTTTTTCACCTGTAATAATAAAACACTACGTTACATCCATTACTAAACGTAAAAAAAATACAGATCAGGCACTCACGCATCGATTCAGCGTCTTTCTTATCCGCGAAAACTCTGTATGCTGGATTCAGCAGTTGGAAAGTTGAATACTCCGGCGCGATGCCCTGACTCTTTTCCCATTCGTATAATTTTCTCGTGAATTCTTGAGATATGCCTTCGAACCTATAGAATCCTGTGGATGTGTGTACTAACACCTCTCTTTTTGCGGGGGTTGAGCCGACTACTCGGGTTAGTTCGCTTATTCTGAAAATATTGTTTGGAATTAGTTAAGTAAATAGAGGAAGAAGTGGCGGTGCGTAAAACGAAATATTTTAATATTATTTTTTTTTATTTTTAATGAAAATTGAATTCGAATAATTGCAACTTGAACGATTGTTTTTTATGCTAATAATGAGGTACTACAGGGTGGAAAATCAATTTTCAGAAAGTTAACACGAAAGCATGACTAGTTTTTCGAGATTCACGAAACACGCAAATCGCTTGTTATTTTTGGCAAATAAAAGTCTGCAAAACTTTCAAGTTTAGCCGAGCTTGAAAATAGCTTTAAAAGCTTACCTTGACTTTTTATCAAGCAGCTTTTCTCGGTGTCTCTCGAGTACTCGCTGTTCTCTCTCAATCATCGCAATAATTTTATCTAACGGTTGAAATTCCTTTTCGTCCATCGCTTTCCATCTTCGATCGACGGGCCGGCTTTGGAATATCGAGTCCCCGGAATCTCGCCTGTCGCCGGCGCTTTGTTCCTCGTCTGATCGCGCCGATTTTATCTTCTTCCATTCTTCCATTTTTTTGAGAAAGTCCTCGGATAAGTGTCCTTTTCCTGCTGTGAATTTTAAAGTGGTGGTTAGGATTTTGTTGGGTTTTGAATGATTTGCTGTTTTAATAATAAATGCCGGTTTTGTAAAAAGTAAGTACATACTTTTCTATATAAAGCTTTTTCAATGAAAATATTTTTAATCATTAATCCAATGTCTTTTCGTTGTATATAATAAATTTAAAGGGTATATAATAAATTTAAAGGATTAAGTTACTTTCTTTTTCTCAAAATGAATCTTTAAATATACTAAAACTATTTTATGCACAAAATTCTTGCCTCCTTGGTCAATAAATATAAACTTATATTTTTTTATTATAAAATCATAATAAATATATTTCTTTTAAAACATCGCTTTAAAATTATTTGCTTGTAAGACTTCATTACGTTAAATCTGTCAATTCAGTCTCCGAGCAGATAAAAACGTTCAATGATATCGATACTCATCAAATCCTACAATCTCAAATCAGATATTCTCAGTCATTATCCAACAATTATTAAAAACCCATCAATAAGCTCAAAAGCTCAGCCGTATTAACCTACATCCGGTACGCTCCTCCGTCCCCCATATCTCTTTCCTTCTCCTTTCCTCCAACTTAACTCTCTCCTTCTCTCACACACACTCTCTCCATGCCCTCCAAAAATAACTTAACCCACGAAACGAATATATAACATCCACGCTCGCCTACCCGACTCCCCGTCAGCGTTCGGCTTCCCCTCGCTCTTCGCGGGCGTAGTCCGCCAGATCTGCCAGTCGGTGAGCCGCCTGCGGAAGAGCTGGTGCTGCTGGTCCACCGGAGTAGTGGGCGAGCTTGTCCCTGGCGTCTTTTTAATACGCTTCCATTCCTCGAGCTTTTTCTTGAACTCGGGCGTCAGCTGTTCTTCGCCCATGAGCAGCGCGTTGGCTGAATCTTTGTCCTTTGGCGAGCTGGCCACCGATTGGCGAGCTGGACCGCGGATGTCGGGGCTGGTCTGTCCGTTGTTGCAGGTTTTGATTTTGTCCCACTCGGTGAGCTTGCGGTAGAACTCGACGCTGAGCTTGTCGTGGAGGAGCTGGTAGTTGCGCTGCATGTCGCTCTGGGGACTGACGCTGGCGTTGCTGTGGCCGAGGTCCTCGGCGCTCGCGCTGTAGCTGCCGCCGACGTCGGCTTCTGGGGAAGAAAAAGATGTTGGTGAATTTTGGGGATTGTAGATTTTTAGATGTGGTTTTAGTTTGATGCTCTTAATGGTATATAGGTATCTTTTTAGAAAGTTTTTATTACGCATAAATATTAATTTACACTGCGCTAGAAAATACAAGTGTAGATGAAAGAGAAACAGTTAATTTAAATTTTGCTACAGAGCTATCAACTGTCTTGTTTCTTCCATTTAATAGATATTTCAATATATTTTAGAACGTATTAAAATGTCGTTAGCCATAAAGTTATTTAAAATTAACATTAATCAAATGCGCGTGAATTCTAACAAATCGTTTTGACGTTTTTGAAGCGTTTAAGAAGTTATAATTAATCTCATAAGAAGTTATAAAAGGAAAAAGAAGAGACAGGAATAAACATAATCTACAATATCTGGCGGCGTTCCAATTTTTTAAAACCTTTCACTTATTGTTTAAAAATATCTATAGAATATTTTTTGTACTTGTTGAAATCTCACACCTTGAATTTTGTTTAAAATTTTAAAATATTCCATCAGGCATTTAACATCTCAGAAACGGTATACATACGGGATTGATGGTTACATACCGGATGGGATATAACATAATTACCACATATATAGTTTCTTAATGTGTTTGTAGAACGAAAGCTAATGTGTGATAATACTTAAGAATATAAAATAAAGTAAAGCATAGTTATATAGAAATTGTTTGGTGAGATAAAGAATAATTTTTTTTTCAAATTTATAATTTATTATTTTTTTTTACGAGTAGAAGTTTGTATTACCAAAATCTTTATAATGACTCATTAAAAAAAATTCATTTTTCTTGTGAAAAAAATTTAACATATCTTTAAACTTACGCATTTATAAACAATATAATAAAGTAATAAATTCTATAAAATTTGCTAAATTATGCAATTGAAAAATTTACAATTATACTAGTACATATTGCACAAATTGTACGCATTAGCATATAAGATTCATACACGTTATAAATAAAAGTCCACAGTTATTTTTACTTCCACGATTATCGCCCCCTTAAAAATATCCTCCAACGCAAAATAAAACAAACTCTCCAACACTTATCAAATCAGATTCGCAACCCGCTATCAAAAGTAGAATCATCATAGTATCAATCGCAATCAACTCCGATAAATCATCTCCAAGCTCACAGACACAAATTGCATAATTAAAATTTATTCTCGATCCTCGCACTCGAGAGATAAGGCGAATCTTTGCTAGTCTTTTACTCTCCTTCTTTTACGCTCTTCGGCTTTCCGCGAAATTCAGTCGTAAATGCGCGGCTAATTTAGCAGGCGCGTAAAATACGAGTCGCGAGGAGCCAGCGTGGCGAGGGTAGCCAGCCGTGGCGCGATAAAAGCTCGGAGCTTGCGGGCTTTTTTAATTTATGCCTGTTTTACAGTTTGTCGGAGCGTGTAACCGATATAGGCTGGGATAAATTAAAGATTGAACGAGGGAAGGTGCGTTCGTGTGGGAATGAAAGTGAAAAAATCATTTTTTGACTTTGTTGTGATGGTAATTTTGGTAAATGTATATTGCATGTATAGAAAAAGTGAAAGTGTTTTGCTTTATATTGCATTGTAAATGAAAATTTAAATTAATTATAAATATATAAAGCATTACCTGTACTATCCTAAATGTTATGAATTTACGTACAACGATATTGTATAAGAATTTATTTCCACGTATATACATATACATATATCTACATATCAGTGACATACTTGTGATTGATGCATTTGACAGTCGCCTAAAAAATGGCGGAAATCATAAAAGAAATTGAATGTAATTAAGGTTATTTTGGACAAAATCAGCATGCTGCTATCAAAATTTTTAGTTCCCCTCACGACACGTTTAGCCAGGCAAACTTTTTCAAAATTACCAAGTAACTTTTTAAGCTCACGATGCGCAGCTGCTGATCAGAAAGGAAAAATCTGCCCGATAATTCACGAAACCATCAATCCGTTGAAAGCCAATGGCAGCAAATTAAGAAAAGAAGCCCTAGAAAAATGTCCGAGGAAGAAATCAAAAGATTGCAAAAAGAGATCTTCTAAGGACTCACCAGTAATTTATTTTTCTCTTTCTAACGAACCTCAATTTATTTTTTAATTAATCAACGAAACTATAAAAGTGCACGCGTTGACTGTATGAGTAATTGTTTTCAAGAAGGTAAAAAATTCATAAAAGTTGAAAAATTAAAAATTTTAAAATTAGGTATTTTATATACATACATTTGTTTTTTCTACAGGTATTAAAAAAGTCAAAGAAATTTAACCTTAATTTTACAACATTTAATATCTAAATTTATGTTTAGTATTTATATTAGTATTTATATTTAGTATTTAATTCTAATTCACGTATTTACAAAACCATATCTGCAATTTGATTAAAGATAGATTTCTAAAATAATCAAATAATAGAATTAAAAAATTTAATTTGATGTGCTTCAAACAAAAAATACATTAAAAAAAATAAATTTAATCTCATAAAGAATACCAGCTTAAACCCAAACGCAATAATTCATCGAAAACCATCACAACTTCCCCTCTCAACCTTATCAATCACCAACTCCTCACTCAACACCTTCCCAAACTTTAATTAACCCAGTGCCCGAACGCCCCACCGAACGCCGCGGAGGTCTACTGGCGCGCTTTCAAAAAGGTCCGCCAGGATGCGCTGGGCTTGCAAATGTTGACGCGCAACAAGGTGGACAATTTGTTGGGCTCGATGTGCGAGGATATAGCGCGCAAAACTGACACCGAGTGGATGAGGATGCGTCAATCGCTAAGAGAGATCGAAAACAAGGTCCAGGAGATAGTCAGCATGAGCAACGTCTGCGGGACTAAGAGAAGAAACGACGGCTACGCGATCGGTAACGATATCACAGCGAGGCTGCAGGTTAGAAGCTTGAAATTGTATTAGTGTGTGGGATTTGTAGGTTTTTAATGGTTATTGGCATCAGTTATACGGTTTCATGGTTTTAATTGGGATTTTATGGCTTCGCGGAAGTTTTTCTTGCGAGAGATTTTTTTAGTTTTAGAATAAAAGTCTGTTGTTTAATGTCTTTGTGCTTTGAAAAATTTACGTTCGGTCCTTTGATACTTTAAAAAAACTATAATTTAAATTTTTAAATAAGAAAAGTTTTACGATGTTGCTAAAGCGTCTTACAATGTATTCTTTCAGTGTATTTTCTGTTAAACATTGTACGTTTATTTTGAAGTGACTTATTTATCGTTCGTAAAATTATTCCTTACTAAATTATTTTCTTAGTTAGTTTAAAGTTAAGTTAAAGATTATATTTATTTATTTCTTTTTTAATTATTGTATTAAATGTAATAAAATTAAATTAAAATAAAATTAAATTAAATGTAATAAAAAATTTTCTTGAATTTAATGCCGATGTTACAAATTTGATGTACATTGATATTAAAACTATGTTTTAAATATAAAAGTTCTAAGCAAAATATTAAAAAAAATCCCTATACCGTCAGTACTTTTTCAAAATTTTCTATTATGTATAACTTAATGACCTAAACTGAAACTTTGGGAAATTGTGCTAAATACGCAAAGGGAGCGCTCTCAGTTATAAAAAAGTCAAAGAATTAAATTAAAAAAAAATTTGATCATTCATTCTGTTACTACAAATCCCATTAAAGCGCTGTGATCGCAATCATATATCATTTTTCTTTGTACATATAAAATAATAATGTGACTCATTATATTAAAAATGATACCTTAGCGCGCTTACTTTATGTGAAACTGTTTTCAAAGTTTCAGAAGAATCGATCAAGTTTAAGTCACCTCTACCGTTTCCGACGTCTTCTTAAAAACGAAGACTGCGAAGTACCTGCCTATTATCCCTGAATTAAATACCAACTAACACTTATTTCAGAACATTTCCCACCCTAAAAACCAATTCCAGCAATCCGAAAACCCCACACTAACCCCCTTAATCCCACCACTAATCACAGACGTGGCAATGCGGCAACCAGGCCGGCCTCCAAACTATCAGCTATCACCTGCGCTGCATCGAGTGCCGAGTCAGGGAGCGCACGGACACAGCCGTCGAGTCCGTGCGCACCTGCAGAGGCTGCGTTAAGCCCGAAGATATGCTTCGTTGCGTCGAGGAGAGCTCGAAAAAATCCTGTACCATCCTACAGAAAGCACAGTGCGACATGCTCGAGGAGGTTGGGAAGCTTGAGGAACTGAAGACAAGCTTCATCGAGGAAAATAACAGGATCGTCGCTGATATTATGAAGGCGTTCGAGAGGGACGCTACTGTGTTTAAAAGGGTGCTTATGGAAAATATTGCTGTTTTGAGAAAGGGGAAAATGTGCGAGAAATGATGGTGATCGTGTGTAATAAGAGTAAAAAAATCGGAAATCTTCGGAGTAAATATGTGGAAAAATTATTTTTAACTTGCTTTTAGAATTTTGTCGAACGGGTATAAAATTTATGGGAAATGATATTTTTTGGGAATAAGTTATTTAAGAAATTTAGGGATACTTTGATGCAAACTAACATTGTCTTTGTTTTGTATAATATCGACATTTGAAGTTTCGTATAAATCATTAGTAGCCAATGTCATTACTATCATTCGTGTCACAATCTAGTCAAATAAACTCATCAATAAGTACGAATATACAGTTTATTATTATTTTTATAAAATCGTAGTAATATTATTATAAAAATATTTACAGGATATAGTATATAGTTATAAAAGAATTTTAACACATTTATACCCATTATAATAAAAAGTAATTATTGTTACATACAAACTTATATTTAAAATTTAATTTCCATTCTGTTATCAATAAGTAATTTTTTATGTATTTTTAATCACATTCCATTTAAGACTTTGCTTTATATTTTTACTACCTAATTTTTCTTACCACACGATGGGATTCAATATAAAGATCCGATATTATATCTAAAAAAAGAATTATATACACCAGCTAAAGCCACAACATAAATCGTTAAGTCTCCTAAATCTTAACTTTTTTAAAGCTGAGCTCAACGTCAACAGTCGAGCAACCCCACGGGAAAACATTACGGCGTTAATCACCGGCAAGGCAAAAATATCTTTATACGTTGCTCTCGCTTCCTCTCCGAGTTGCATAGAGTAAGGCAATATTTTTTTTGACCGAGATCTTTCTAACATCGATGCATTATGTTAAAATAAAATTTAAAAGCGAGCTGGTTTTTAAAAAAATGTTTTCCAAATTATATTTTTATATTTTTATTAACTAAAAGTTCATTATTAAATTTTTTTATCAAATTTGCATAATTCTGTTAAACAAATTAATTTCTAGAAAAATAATAAATCTGTCCTATTCGCATATGCACATATTAATATATTAATATAATAATAATACATAATTAAAAGGTATAAAACTAATTGTTCACTTGCAACTTTGAATTAACTTTATACCCATCCTTTATCTAAGAGAAATATTATATTTAACTGCATATTATATATAAATCATTATATTACTATAATATAAGGCTATCTACATATAATGTAAGAAAATCGGCGATTATCCAAATACGTAGTAAATTTAATTTCAATTTTTTATTTTTTATCTTAAATTTTTAGAAATCATTAGTTTGCAGATGTGTTACTTGGTTTCTAATGGTAAGTGAATATTTGACATTCTGATCGCCCACTTTTTAATCTACCGGTATTTTGATAGTGTTAAAGAAGAATGAAATCTGATAATCACAACAAAGCTCAATTGTAATGAGTATTTTTTAACTTATTCCATTCAATAATAAAATCAAAATGTAGCTTCAAAATCAATAAAAGTATTTGATATTCAAAATTAATTTTGAATAGTTTTTACTCGAGGCAAACTTATACGAATTTCAGAATCGTAAAATTTAATCTTAAGCAAACAAATGTGTGGATTCTAAGCGCCTTGTTGAATAGGTTCAAAATACTGTCATAAATCAGTATATCCTTACTTGTGGAGTTTTAAATAGTAGCGTACCTCTTAGAGATGAATTATTATATCTTGGTTCTTCAATTTCCAATTTCAAATTCATTAACAGCAAAGCAAAAAAGTCCATTTATCCCAAATATAAATATTATCCAATTACAATCCTTCACTGCAACACACGCGCCTTACCACACCACACCAAAAAACTCATCATCCACAAACTACCACAACACAATCTAAGCTGTGCATCTTACCATCAAAAAACGATGAAATCCTACTAGGACTAGGCGGCACTGAGGAAGCCCCCGTCAGAAAAGCCCTCTTCACCTTATTCCACTTGGAATCCTGCCTCTGTAACCGAGGCAACGGCTGCTGCGGCTGGCCCGACGACCTCCGCCTCTCCCTCAAATTCATCACCGGCGTCGTCGTGCTCATCGTCGTAACCGGTACCCTAGGGGTCCTCGACTTGGGCGACGAGGCGGACGTCTCCGGGTCTTCTGAGGGCGAGCGCTCATCCGTCGAGTTGGAGTCGAGCCGGTGATGCGAGGTTGGTGGCGAGACGGATTCAGGCGAGGAGACGCTGCGTAGCTCTTCGCTGGAGGGTACGGTGATGGTGAGGGTTGGAGTCAGTCGACGGGAGGCCAGGTCCACGATTTCACTGCTGTTGGCTGGGCTTGAGGCTTTCGGGGAGGCCGATGGTAGAGAGCCGTCGGATGTTGTTATTTGGACTCGTGGTTTGTTGGGGTAGTCCGATGTGAGAATCTGAAGGAAAATTTATTTAGATGGTTTTTTAGGAAATATATTTAGGAAATACCTATAGAAATAGATGAGTAAAATGGTAAGGGTAAGAAGTAGATAATTAATGTTAGTTAATATAAAGTATGTTGTGCTATTTAGGTAATTTATGGATGAAGTAAAGTAATTATTTGACTTGATAAATACTTACTTCATGAAGCATATCGGAGGATTCGAGGCTGGAGAGTGAGTAACCATCTTCGCTACGGAGGCTACCGCGAGGGGGTAGAGGTCGACGAACGCTTTCTCGTCGTGACTGAATTATGTCCTTCACCATTCCCCAAGGAGTTTTATGTCCCTTTTCTAACCTTCTACAAACGCCATCCTTAAAATTAGTAAAACCTGCTGTTATCAAACTTTTAGATGTTCATTTATGAATTAGGTTGTGCATAATTGCAGATATGTAACTTTTGATTTTTGGTTCTAGCAGAAGAAAAGGTTAGCTTTTCAACTCTGGTTGTAGTAAATATACGACATGATAAAAAACTAATCTTTAAAATGTTTTTTTTTAGAAGTTTTAGTTTTTAAAAAGTTTGAAGCGATTTATTCTATAAAAAAATCATGTTTTATTATTTTCATGATTTTGGAGTGTTGTAAAAATGAATTTCAAAATGCAAAAAATTTGATTGCTCAAATAATCTAGCCAAGTCATTTTAGAAACAATTTAATTTAATAAAATATTATTTCTTAATTAAATTATTCAAATGTCCAAATAAGATTAAAACCACTTTTTTCATATACAAAGCTTTATTTAGCATACGCTTTTTTGAGCTTTGCTTGTCTAAAAATATTTTTAACGATACTATAACTTTATAATCGTTTAAAATATGTAGATTTGAAATATTTACTTTTGTGTGCTGAGTAGCATACTGAATGTTATGAGGAATGATAAGTTCGCCATCAGAAGACCTGCTCCTTCGAGCTGCGTCTTCTTCAGTCTCTCGCGTACTTGGTCTTGAAACGTGTGTTCTTATACCGAGACCTGCAACAAAGAAAATTTTATTTTTTAACTAGTAAATATTTCCATTTAAAAAAAAATTAAAAAAAAGCTCATGTCGTTTGGAAGAATGTTTAACGACAAGTTTAATTAAAAAAATACATATTTTATTTTGAGGAATATTTTATTTTTACTATAATTTTTATTTTTGCTAAATTTTTTTATTTTTATTATACTTAAGACAATTTTGCCCTAAGCTTTATTTTTTTTTCACAAATTCAATTACTCTTTTATACTATGCTAGCAGTATGATAAACTTATCATTTATTGAACTGAAAACAATTTTTTTAATAAATTATTTATATAAAACAAACATTACAATTCCTCAATATGTGATTTTTTTAACATAAAAACTTGTTTCACTACAAAAAATTTTCGACAAACATTATTTCAAATTTGTAAAAATTAAAAAATTTTCTGAAAATCTATTTTTATTTATTTTAATTGCGTATGATATTGTAATCTACTTAATCGAATCTAAATGAACTTAAACAAACTTATTTATCAATAAGTATCGTTTTATTTGTCCAGACAGTTTAATTGAGTGCATTACTGACTCTCAATCGACACATCGTAAAAAAAAACGTGACACTGTACAATCACGTTAACAAATACTTTGAGATGAAAGTCTACCAGTTTTTTAAATAATTTGTTCGAAAATTAAATTATTGATAATTCCATATAATTTGTATTGTCAATAATTAAATAATAGAATCTTAGCAAATAGGTAGTAACAGATAAAACTGCTTTGAGCTTATTTTAAAAAAGATAATCATTAGTGATATTTTATAATTAATAAACTATATGTATAATTTTACGTAAAATAATTTAAAATAGTAGGCTGTAGTAGTATAGTACAAATTTATCGATATTGTATGTGCAAGATTCTCCAGAACTTTAAAATTTTTGCGAATTAAGTTTTACAAAAATTCAAAAGTATATTATTCAGGTTCCTGAAGTGGCTTATACAATTCAGTCAAGGCTTTAAGTATTAGGTTTAAGGAGTAGAAAATGCACTCTAATTTTAATGTTGATCAGAAATCAGTAATTTTGCGATATTTAAATTTAACCGTCAAAAATTATGTATAAGTATGTTAAGAAAGATGTATTTGTATATAAAATTAAATATTATAAGTAACCATTCTTCAAACAACATAAAAGTTTTAAAGCATTTTCGATTTCTTAAAATTAGCAGTTTATGCTTCGACTAAAATATAGAAGTAATACAGCGTATTGTTCAGATTGTAAAACAGAGCGTTATATTATATAGGTACTCCTTTTTTTCCTTATCATTTATTTAGCATAAACTCGAAAAAAATCAAGCATTATACTTGTATTTATAAGGCAAATTTTTATGTAATTCTTTTTAAAAGTAACCAATAATAATATTTTGAAATCGATATTTTAAAATTTTTTACGATCTTACTGAAGTAATTCAAGCTTTCGTAAAATTATACAGTATTATCTTAAAAATTTTATTTTTTGGCTAACATAAAGACCTAACACCTTCTGGATCATATATTTTGCTAAGACTTTGCCACAGTCATTTTTGGATAAAAGAATGGAATCCGGATTTTGGAGATTTAGTGTTCATAGATTTAAATACTTAAATTTACGTAAACCCTAAAAGAAGTTTTAATAAAGGACATACCAATAGAAAACAGACTTTAATTGCTTTTTTAGAATTTGAAAATATTAATTTCACCTAAAGTGGTAATAGTACTTATAGTACCAATTACCTACTTTGCACATCATCAAAATAGGAAATTAAATAATTAAAATTCGGATTTGCTGATGTTTTCAATATTATACATATTGTTTATCCGTTGAAAAAATTCAAATTTTGGACTTGATATTTTTTAATTTTGAGAAAAGTAAATTACTTTCTTTTCAAAATATGCTTAATTCAGGGGATTAAAAGTTTTTATATTTTATAAATAAAGTGTTAAAATTAATACATTCAATTAAATTTTAAAGAATACAAAACATTGAAATAGCTTTTTAAACATGATTTGTATTTCTTTAATCTGGAATTATAAATTGAAAATCTAAATATTATCATAGGTTTGGCTTTTTTACATAAAATAAATTTATTCATGAATCTCTTTTCAAATTACATTGCTTAATTAAGTTTAAATAATTTTACAAACTTCAATTTAATTAATGCAGTTATCAAAATAAAAAACTTATATTATCAAATAATAATAATATCAATATAATAACAATAAATATATAATTTATATTAATACAATTAGATTACTTTCTATTAAAAAAAGAAAATGAAGTTATAATAAAAGTCAAAGTAAGATAAACTTAAAGAGCGCGCGCGAGAGAGAGAGAGAGAGAGCCGTCTATGCGAAGGCGAGACATATATAGAAGTTACCGGAAAGGTGTGATCTTACTAAGTTTTATTTTCATTGCGGTTTATTATTAAATTACTGTTGCTATTTATGAATAGATTTTCTAGTCAAATGATTTCTATAGTTCATCGGACTGTGGTCAGACATGAGTTACTACTTACTACTGTATCAGTTATAATTAATACTTTTTGTAATATTAAATTTCTATATTTTTTACAATAAAATTAATTTTATACTTTTTATATAATTATATTAAATATAAGATCATGAAATATCGGATAATTTGCCAGTATTTATTATAAATTTTAAATATTAAATTTCTCTAAAATTACTAAATATTTGATTGCACTCTATTTATTAACCACAATTCTTCTTTATAAAACTCCCTCCTAAATCAAAATAAAGTCAAGCAAACCTCCCACTCACCATTATAAACATCATCCATGGAGGACGAAGACGAGATAGTCCCAGGACTAGGCGGACCCGAGTGATCCACCGTCCTCGGCGATGACCCAGATGGCGTTGTCGTCGCAGTGAGCGCGTCCGCTGGCTCCGGCAACCTCAGAAACCTCGTCGCATCGTGCTCCAGCGCATCGGTGACCAAATTACTAAAGGTACTATTCGCCCCGCCCGTCCCCATCCCTGCCTTCTCCCACTTGAAGGCCGCCTTGACTTTGGTCCACTTGCTGACCTTGGGCGAGGGAAAAATCCCCACCAGCGAGTTCCTCTTGCTGCTCTTGCTGAGCGGCAGCATGCTACCTCCCCCGGCGCCGTACTGCAGCTGGCAGCTCGACCTCTTGGCCAAACTGGACGAGACGAAGGCCAGACCCTCGGTGCCGATGGACCTGCTTCGCTGCCTGGCGATCGGCGCCCTGAAGCTCCGCACCCTACCGATCTCCTGGCTGGGCGAGGCTGGCGGCGCTGGCTGCGGTACCGAACCACTCTGCTGATGCTGGCTCGAGGATGCTTCAAGCATCGCACTAAGCAGGGACTCGGCAAAGCCAACCTCCTCCTCTGGCAGCAGCGCCAGGTCGCCCTGGAGAAAGCTCCGATCGGTACTCGCCTCCAGGCGCCTCAGGGCCTTAAATCTCTCCAGCTCCCGCACCCGGTGGAACAGCCTGGCGTTCTTGGCGCGCAGCTCGATTATCTGCTTTATCAGCGAGTGCAGCTTGTCCAGGTGCTGGAAGGCCTCCTCGCTGCCGGAGAACGCCGCGGCGAACTCCATCGCCGATGCCGATCTCACGTCCCCGCCAAGCCGACGGCTGAAGCCCGCCACGTTCTCCTTGTCCTCTTCCAGCGATTTGCGCTTCGGCGAGCTGGCTCCCGTCGATTTCTCCAGCTCGTGGGGATCCGGAGGCGGCGTGGGCAGCTTCTCCGAGGACGGCTCGAAGCGGGGACGTTTCCGCTTGCGGAGCCTTGCCGATCGGCTTTTTCCATCTCGCGCTTGGAGGAGGTGCTTCTTGGGAGGCTGGTTGCCGGTTGACGCTGGGCTGACATCGGCTCTAGCCTTGCGGGCTAGCCTTGGACTTCTTTTGTCGGACATGAAGGTCGGGAGTATTATTTTAGCATGGCGACTGATTACGGATGGGTGGGCTGGTGATAATGGTTGGTTCGGATGGATCGGGGGGAGTTGGAGTCGATGCACTTGGAGGTTTCGAGGCGATTTGATCGTTTAGTTCAGGCGCGGCTTGGCCACAAGTCATTTTCGAAATCGCTTGACGATATCTTAACGATGCGAGTTTCACTTTGGTGATTAGGAAGAGACTATTTAATTAACGACTTCCTTGATGTGTTTCGGTAATAAACTTCTGCGTTTGGAGGTTTCATCGAAAGGTTAACTTGTTGTTTAGTTTAACGAGATCAATAAATCATTTGTTTTTTTTTTAATAACGTTTTTTTAATGCGGTGAGTTACGTGTTAATTCTGCAAATTATTATTAGAAATAGCGACACACACAAAACGACCATCGCTGGTAATCACACTTGCTGTAGTATGCATATAGTATAAAAATTTTAATATAATATTTTGACTTTTTCTACGAAAAAGCTTTACTGTTTCTTTATCTATTTGTGATAGGAATGACACTTTCAATACTTGAAACCACTTGTCCTAGCTTCATCACTATTTGCATTATCTTATTGAAGATCAATTGTATTAAAAATTTAAGTGTTCACTTTTTTACTGAAAATTCTTTTCTCTTGAATTTTTATTCTAATGAAATTCTTTTCTCTTGAATTTTTATTCTAATGTCTGATATATCTTGATGAACTGTTGGTTTTCTATTCTTCTTCAGTTAATTTGCTTGATTCGTATTTCAGTTTCTTGATAACTGAGTTGTTTCGTTAACAGCACTGGCATATAATTATGCAAAGAAATACTAAAACTTTTCAAGTGATTAAGGCGATGACTTGGGTTGAGTCAAAGAACTTTAAAATCAAATAATACGAAATATATTTATTTAAAAACTTGAGCAAAAGTAAATTCAGTATAACATTTACGAACTGTTAGAATGAATTATAAGACGTATAAATTTGCTAATGTTACGGTACCCTGATTTATAGTGTGAGAAAGCAATAAAATTTTACCAACTTTAGATTTGATAGTAAATTTCACTTTCATT
>JAPYZB010002156.1:0-12948 GCA_030522745.1 Eupelmus kiefferi
TTTACTTTATACATGTATTTACTAATTTTTATGATTTTTTAAGATTTTTTTCGATAATAATTTTTAATTTTTTTTTATAGTTTTACAAAAGTTACATAATAATATTATTTTTCATTATGTAAGATTCCATTTTTAAATAAAATAACTATGTAATAAATTTAATAATCAAAAACATATCAATGATTATACGTATAATAGAATATTATTAATCTATATGATTCTTATACAAAAAAAAAATGTATAGTTTTTGTATAATTTTCATGTGACCATTTATAATAACATTTTTTAATTTTATAAAATTGTGTGTTTATCATACAATATATAAATGATAATTTTTATCTAAAATATTTATTTTTATAATCCTTACATTAATTAAGTTCAAGGAAGCTTAATCTCAATGAATTTATAGCAGTTTTTTGCTTTTTGGATTCTGAAATAAAAAGGCTAGTAATAAACAAAGATTTTATTGTCTGAGTTAAAAAAATAGGTCGCATGATATATATATTAAATCGATCGACAGTTTTATTTTTTTTTAAATAGGTGCAATTTGCGTTTTGCGTCGAGTGAAATTATTATTTTATAAACTTTTCATAAAAAAGTCAAAAAATTTTGAGTACTTGTTTACCAACGAATACATTTTGAAATTATTATCAGAGAACCAAACATTATTTTTCGTAATGCAAAAGTGCCCTTGATTCCACCTTTTTTAATGACTCAATGAATTCACTTTAAACAACATAAATATTATGCTTATATGGAGACTCGTAATCCTCAATTCATAACAAGGTATAATTTTAAAAATTTTGAAGAATCAATTTTTTTAAAAGTATCATTTGTATGCCATGCAGCTTTTATTTCTTGTAAGAATTTCTCCATAATAATGTCCGAAATTTTTAACACCGTATTCTTATTACTTTTTTACGCAGAGTTTATTTTACATTCCTTGAAAATAATCTTTATTATCCTCATACTTCTAGATAAATTAACTTAATAATTCCCGTGAAATATAGAGCGTGGCCGAAAAGAGCATCAAAATCACTTTGGGCTGCATCCTTTGCTCTCGCCCGTACATTACTCCTTAAGCGCGCATTTTTCAAAAGCTCGCATTTAGCATTTTGCCTGAAAATATAATAAATCGTCCAATAAAACCTTAATCGCCATCCCATATCGATTTTTCAGATCGTTCGCGTATACAACGTCAAATTAAAATACAGAAATTTATCAACATTCAATTTAATATTGGATCATCCTTGATTTATTCGGCAAATCAATCAAGCGGGCAGCGTCGCATTATATTCTCGCGTTTATAAGCTTTAATTAAAAGGCTCGCTTTGGCGAAAAATCGCGTAATAAGCCCCGAAGTCTATCGTGTGAAACGCCAAGCCATTAACCTTGCTCTTTCAAATTAAACGGATTCCGGTCCTGCGAAGTCTCGTAAAAAAGGTCCCTCATCTGAATTCCCTCGAAAAAAAATCATCATCAAAAGCGAAATATCTCTTCCTATTTTAATCCAAACTCCCATTCCGCATCTCGAAAAGCCCGCAGCACTAAAAAGCTAAACAATCACAATAAATTTGTAGAAAACCGCGCAAACCGATCTCTCTCTCTCTCAGCCGCGAGCGTCCCATCAAAAGCAAAATTATTCCCAAAGCACGAGAAGAGAGCTCATCGTCGAAAAAGCCCATAATCAGATAACTCAGCTCCAGCCGTCCCTAAAACGCCCTCCAGAAAGCACGCGATATACCCTCGTGGCGATCGGCTCGCGCGATCATCGCCCGCACCGCGGGATTTCCCCAAAAATCCCGGCTCGCGGGTAGTTCTCTCTCTTCTCTTCTTCTCTTTGCGCAAAAAGAAAGAAGCCCATCCGCGCACGCGCTTTAACGGCTATCTCTCTCTCTCTCTCCTTCTCTCCCCGGCCTTTTACCGTTCCCGTGCGCGAGAGCTCGGCTTTAATAAAGTAGGTAGCAGGTTTTTCGGGGCCAAGATCGCCACGCCCAGAAGGATCCTTTCACGCTGCCGCGCTCTCTTGGTCCTCTTACTCTCCTTCTCCTTCTCATCTCCTTCTTCTTATTCTTCTTCTTCTTCTTCTTCTTCTCGTTCGCGAATTGGCCCGGCACTTAAATTCGCTCGGGCGAGTTTATCTCATCCTCCGTCCCTTTTCTCTGGATGAGCGTTTTCCCTTCTACTCCGGTTTCTCCTGCTATGAGCTCGGCATCATCGCCGAGCCTGCCGCGATTCGAGAGAGGGCGCAGCTCGCTCTTTTCTTTCTCTCTTTTGCGGCCCTGCGCATCTCGCTCGGCGCGCGCCGCAGAGAGAGAGCCAGCTTTTCTCAAGCTTGTCAGTGTGTAAGCGTCGAAAGAGAGGGAGGGAGCAATTTTTTATCCTCTCGTTGCGTGAGGCGACGGACCGTGAAAAAAATATATGCAAATTTTTGATGGGCCCTCGGCGGCGAGCCGGCCTCCTCTCCTGCCCGATTTTTGGACCGGCGTTCAGCAGATTCTGCCGAGCTGATTGCCGAAGCTGGCGGCTCGCTTTTTGCCGATGGTATTTATGGATATAGTTTGCTAGAGGAGGAAGCTGATACAGGTGCTTGGGAGGATAGGCTGGATATAATTAATCCGTCAGGGATTTTTGGCCTTTTCGAAAACTGCTGCTGTCTGGATCTTTGATGGCTCCGGTAGTTCTGAGAATTCTTTGAATATTCTTTAATCTACCTCCCCACTCGCGATCCTTAAATATTCAAAGCACCGTGCAGAAATTGTTTCATGTCCCCACGGCACATATCAAGCTAATAGCATAACCCCCCGCGAAACTTAGCCTCCTAAAAACTGAATTTCCAAGCGCAAAGGAAGAACCGCAAAGGAAAGCCAGCAGTATATATATGTATAATATCACTGCGCTGCAGGAAAGCGAAGGGGCCATTCGATATCTGCTTTTACCGAGATAACGATACAGGCGTCTGCTTCGCAGACTGGGAGAATTTAAACGCTCTTCCGCTCGAACTTTTCTCTTCGATTTCCGTCTTGAGTCGCGACGGCGTTCCACCCTCCGGCGTATATGCCCCATTCCAAGGAGCGCCTTTCTCTAGCCTGGAGCTTGGAAACCGTTGCGGAATTATACTTGGCGGAATGTGAGGATTCGTTTGCGAGGCTGGGGAGATGCTTGTGTTTTCTGGGATGGTGTGATAATTTCGATTCATTTTTTTTTTATCTATGTTCAATGTGTGTGTGTTTTATGAAAGGATGATGAATTGTGATGCCTTGTTATGCTTGTTAATTTGTATTTGGTAATGTATGTGATTATCTTATACAATAAATGAGTAATTTATTTATATACATTTCTCACAATTATCAGGAATTAATACAGTTTCTTAAAGCTGCTGTCATGATACCAAAAATAAAATTGCAATTGATTGTGAAAATTTTTTCGCTCTACTTGGAAGAATGTTGAGGCTTTCGCTAGATAAGAGGATTAAATTCTTAAGTAATATTTATTTGATTTTTCAATAATAAATACGCAAAGATATCAAACAGATTATAATACAATGCATCAGCATTGTATTTGTTTTTATTTTACATGATGCACTCTCCTTTCGTTCTTATACGCAATAATAAGAAATTTTCATCAGACGAACATTGCTCAATGTTATGTTAGCTCTGCTCGTGTCTATCAAGTACATAACCGCGCAACGCGTTAGTCATCGAATTTTCACTTGTTGCAAAATAAACGTTAATACTGAAAATTGTCGTAATAAATAACAAATCCAATTTTAATTTATCTGAAAAACAATGTTTTAGTTACTGTTTTGTCTCCGCCACAACATTATTTATTATCACCTGATAAAAACATTGTCGACACGATAACTTTATCAACGCGTGGAGTGGAATTCCATTTGCACAATATTAGTTTAACAATTGCAATCCACTATTGTTCTTCCAAGCTTGCACATTCGATGCACAAAGCTCAAAATCATCACGTCCGAATTACCATATCCCCCAATCACCCAAAAAATTCATCATCATCACCATAAACCCTCCCCAACATTTCACCTCTCAAAACTATTCCCTTAACCCCATCCCACCCCAAAAAAAGCGCATACCTCCGTCATCGTTAAACGATCCGCCCCTAAGAAACACTCCCGACAAAAAGCCCCCGGCGGCATCCAAATCGTCTTCGCAACGTAGCCCAGAGAGCGCGGACACTCGATCTCCTCTCTTTTTTCTCTCTCTCTCTCTCCTCCATCCAGACTATGTAGCTTCCTCCCCACGTAGCTCCGCAGAGGGAGGAGAAGCTCGCAGCTCTCGAAGATATTCCGGACGCGGCTCGCTGAGACAGGCCCTCGCAATCACAGCTTGAAACTCTGCCAAAACGCGGCCGACGCTGCCGTTTTTATTGCGATTTTCAACTGCGCGACTAATAGGTTTTTGCGCATAAAAAAGGAGAGGGTCGGGATATCGGTGAAGTTTCGGCCTGGAGAGTGTATAAAAATCTCGTAAAACGGAGCTCGATTGTTGGGAAGAGGCAGAAATCATTTTTAGTGCGATTCTTTCGGGGAGATAGGGTTGCTTTTGGAGATGCTGCTGGGAGGGATGTGGAGTAGTGGCTTTGGGCTGTTTTGGTGGGAGGGGATTATGGTAAGTTGATTGGTGTTTATGAAGTGTTGCCATTAGGTTGGTTTGAAATTAAGAATCTTATGATTACGGTTTATTGAGTAACGTTTGCGATTTCGTAATTATTGTTAAGGTGAGATGTTTGGAAAATCTAGGCTTTCATGTGTAATAAGCTTGATTATATACGAGAAAGAATAAGCGTAGAATGCGAAAAAGCCGAGAGGGGCTTAACTTGAATTTTAATGGGTTTTTAATAAAAGTGCAATGTGTCAGCGGATTTTGATCGCTTCATCATAAGCGGTTTTAAATTCGTACCAATCATCGTGGCAATAATTTTCGAAATATTTAAAAGATTTATTACTTTATCGACGCTCCTACTACTTATGTATAATTTTCGGCAGTGTCAATCACGAGAGCCCATCTTCGGAAATTAGCCTTTTTTCCCGCTAATTTTTGCAGCACGACTGCAGATTTTACAAAGACGCTGGGAAAAGAGACAACGAAAATTGGACAATTATATGTGAAATAATTAATTTATACCCGAGTGTAAAATGAAAGTGTGCGTGCAGAATTTCATCGATTTAGCATAACCTGTTTTGGAATTAATGTTGGGAGCAGCAAAAAAAAATTATAGATGCCAATATATGTACGCGTCAAAATTTACACTGTCCCATAACTTTCTTTTTATTAATGCGATTCTGGAAACGAACGGGGTGAAATTTTTCTAAAAGGATCTTTGAGAATCTCATTATAATACACTTTGCAGATATACTTTGAAGATATGCTTATCAGTGTTGATTTTTTAAATATTTTTGTGTGAAGAAGTTTGAAGCATGCATAATTTCCTAACATAAATTAAATAGTAACGATATTCAAGTATTTAGTAGTAAAATAAATAAACGTTCTGTCTTAATAAATATTAATTACAAAACTTATACAAGAAATACACAAATTTCGTTTGAATAAAAAACCTGTTAATTCAACTCAATGCCTATAAACAATGAACAAATTCTCTATTCAACATCCGAACACAACCACCCATTTGACAAAAAATCAAAATAGTCCCATTAACCCTTGCTCAATTTCACCAACCTCCACCCCCCGTTAAAAATCAATGACACCATTCACGACAACCCCAACCACTCCACAAAAGCAGTCAGCAACCCCCGACAATCATCCAACCCCACAAGCCCACCGATCAATCACCTCCCCTCCCCCCATGCCCCCCTTCTCTCTCACCTCCAAAAACCTCTCGAGTCTCCTTCTCCCGCGAGAGAGCGAGCAATGGCCCTGCAGCCGGTTAATTGAGTTGCAGCGGCAGCGTCGGCGCGTGCACGTGTTCCGCTTTCATCCGTCATTATCGCGAGAGGGAGAGCAGAGAGAGAGAAGGATCCTTGAGCGCTCGTGGCTTGCCCTGTAATTCCGCGCTTGGCCCTCCCTTTTTCGCGAGTGCAACGCGCGGAGAGAAACGCACATTTCGGTAGGCGCAGCGAAAAAAGCCCGGGGAATGGATTTTGCTAAAGTATATAAAGCCGATTTTGCGGGGAGACGCAGCGCCGGCTTAATCACCGATTCAGCTTGATGAATACGTCCCGCTATCCGGTCTAGACCGCGTTCTGGCTTAGCGCACAATGCCGGCGAAATGCGAGAGAGTTGGATTTTACGCGCATGTGAGTATAGTAAGGTGGGATTTGAACGCGGGATTGAAATCTTTGAAGTCTTTTTTAGCCGTTAACTGCACCTAGCGATCGGTTGGGTACACGGCCTTTTGTTTTATTTCGATAGAATGGTGTACGTTTGGGGCAGCTTTGTTGCCGTTTAGGGTTTCGCTACTGCTCTTTTCAAGCCTTCTCGAAAGCTTATTAAGGAAGTATTCGGCGAACGGTTGACAGCAGTCCTAATGGTTATTCATCTCGCGATCTAACATTTCACGATTAGTAATTCCAGCGATACGCTCGAAGATTTCCGTTTTATCAATAGAGCAGCGATAGAATTTCAATTTAGACCGAAACTCCCGCTTAACTGTATTAAATGACACGCTTTCATCGGCCGCGCTGGCTAACACATATTATCAAGCGAGCTTCGCGGAAAAGCTAAGCCCATCTCGCTGCAATATCATCAACCTCAAGTGCATTCCAACACCACGATTCAGCCTCGGAATCAGCCTAGTACTATATCTCATGATCGATCGTATCGTCCCGATAACGCATCTCTGGTCTCTTTAAATTCGCGCAGCTGATTTTCGGCTGGGGCCCCTAATCAGCTGTTCTATCGAAAGCGAGCCTCGGGCTTACATATATCTCGGCGCCACTGTCTGCCGATGATAATCAGGCAGGCCGCCTCGCGTTCCAACACGTGTCGTTCGCGCTATTCCGATAATACGTATCCCCCACTCCGCTTATTCCTCGTCATCCACGCGGCTGTATAACCAAGGCACGTATGCTACGTATGTGTGTATGTGCTCTGTTGTTTCGTCGCGGAAAAACGTGGCCGGCCTTCGAAGATCGTGTTATATGTCGATCGGTGCTTTTTGTTGCTTCGGCTGCGGCTCCGGCCGCCTGATTCGGGGCTTTAATGCCTCTTAATTGAGGGCAGTGGACTGGCCTTTCGATGAGGAGCTCGAGGTTTACACGTGGATTTTCATTGTTTTCTAGTTTAATGCTGGATTGGGATGTTGATAAGGGGAATAGTGATTGGACACATGTTGTACGGGCGATGATTCTTGTGGCTGAGGTGCTTTAAATCTCTTGGAGTGTCTGTATCATCCGTTGATTTTTCTGCTGTATTGTGTATTGATGAACGGCTCAAGGTGTAAAATTCTAGTCACGTTATATGCTTTAAAATAAAAAGCAATTTTACAGTATAAATAGCAATATAAAATTTCCCGAACAATAAGCTTGCATTCAACCCTTACCGTATTATTCATCGGTGCACCCAACCAGACGCTCATAACACATTTGTCAATAGCATCTTCTGCGCGTGTCGTCTACTTATCTCTTAGCCTTGATTACTCGATTCTTGAACTCTCACGACTCGATAATTATCATAAGCCAAAACGTGTTCTCGTGTGAAAAAAACAAAAAAGCGGAAAGAAATAGCGCGCACTCGGAGCTATCGCTCACCAATATTGCGTCTAACTTTAAAAACCTCGATAACAACGGAGCGACCTCCACTGTCATCAAAAACTCGCCCAGCATAATTTATCATCTACGTTTCTATATAACCATCAGCATTCCGCAAGAAAGAAGTGCGCATATAATTAGGTTGACGCATTGGCAGCGTGTTAATATATTTGACAACGCGAGGCTATGCAATCAATGAAACGTATGCTGTTTACAAACAAAGCTATACGGCAGCTCGTTGGCTGCACGCGCAAAGCCATTCATAAGCGGCTGTGTTTAAAGTACGCCCGACCGAATATGCAGTCAAGTGCCGCCGCTCGCGCGCATGTGGCACGCTTCGGCTAATTTATACTTGTGCACGCGCATCTGTTTGAGGAGAAACACTTTGAGAGCAATATGGAAGGGTTATGAGATGATGCTGATGTTTGGAAATACATTTTGGAAAATTTTGAGCTGTTGTGGTGAGTTCGGTTAGTCTTGTATTCTCTTGTGATATAAAACTATACTGGCAAAGATCGCATGAAATATAAATATAAGAATCAAAAGTTCACGGTTAAAAATGAGCAAACAAACCAAAGCTGAACTCAATCTACAATACACCTTCTGCAATCTACCAATTCCCCTTGAATTAATAGAGCATTGTGAAGAATAGAAATTAAGCAAGCGCAATTTTCCTCATTCGCTAGAATTTCATCAGCCTCGGGCCAGCAATGAATAACCAAAGCAGCCCGCACCTAATGGCCCCTAAGCTTGACCTAATCCTTATCAAGAATCAAAACTAGTTTTCCGCAAGCGAACCAACCAGGCGCAATCCGCAACTCTCCCAGGCTCCACATATCAGAAGCAGCGAAACGTTAAGAAGCATCTTGCCTCGAAAATTAATGGCGACGATGCCTTGCCAAGAGGTTAAAGATCTTCGACCGTTTTCAAGGGTCGCATCCTAAGCTCTCTCTCTCTCTCTCGACTGTTATATTTTTATCATCGAGCAGCTTGTGCTTTTTGGCTCACGTGTATAGCTGCCTCTCCCTTTTGCACGCTATAAACTGCATCTTCCTCCTCTCTCTCGCTGAGCCTGCTATTCTGGCCCGGCTCGAGCCGGCTATATAACCGGGTTTGATAACCCGGAGGAGGTCAGTGACAGAGAAAGTATCTCCTTGAAATAATTTGGGGAGCGCGACGACAGGTGCCGCTGCTTAGGATGTGCCAGCGCGTGTACGACCTCTCTCTCTGTGTGTGTATTAAAAAAGACTCGTGAATGGGACTTTCGTTTTTCTCCGGCTGCGCGGGAATTATAGTTTCCTGTGTCGCGGGGAATGCCTTTTTTCTTTTCGCTCTCGCTGTCGCGGATAGGGAAAAAAATGACGGCTTTAAGCGCGACGGGCCGTGACTTTTTTTTAATTTGCCCCGCCAGCGCGCCGGGATGTTTCTCAGCCGGTTTATATTCGAGCTGTTGATGAGTTAAGGGGATGTGCCGGCTGCGCGAATTTAGTGGCACTTTTTTGCTAACGAGATTTACGGGCTTTTCGGGCTGGCGTTTCGGAAGCTGCTCGCGGCAGAGTGGAGATTATAATTGATCCATATTTGATGCGAATGTGGCAGTTTGATAGTTCAATTTCTGGTTTAGGGTTCTTGGTTTTTAACTTTTCGTGAATTATTTGAGGCTGTAAATTTTATGAGGATTTATGAAAATGCCTTCTCACTCAAGCGTAGTGCGCGATTAGTGGAGCTATTTATAAATCAGGCCGGGTATACATTTTTGAGTTCGAATCATTAGACGAATTTATCGGTGTAATCGTCATTACTCAGCCTCTCATACTAATTATAAATGTAGGTCAAAATCCAGAGTCCTAGTAAATCTCGGGGGGGTCTTAGTCTAAACAACGAAATATTTATACACCTAAGTAAAAATACTCCGCGGCGGAAATTTGGCTATGTCAAATAATTGACTGACCTGAAAATGCTCAAATAAGCGATTCCCCCCGCGACGTTTCCGGGTCTCAAGCGAGCCCGAACCTAATCTCTCGCAGCTGGCTAATTATATTTTCTCTTTTTAGATTTTTATTATTAACCTGGCGAGCTAGCAGAAAACAAAGTTCACATGTTAATTACTTTTTATATTATATATCCCGATACCCGCAACACACTATATATCCAAGACACCAGGAGCCAACTGTAGCATGCTGAAGTAACAAAGTAAATTGTCAGGGTGCGCTTAACATTTAATTAAGCAGCATTCTTTCCTCGCTCTAAATTTCCAAGCTCCAGCCGTGTAATAAGAAGTCATGGCGCACTGAGCGGCTTAAACACCGGCGCGCCGCAAATTCACTTTCCAATCCTAATAAAAGTTAAAAACGCTCCCACCGCCAGGCGCACACATACAATCATCCGCGCGACTTGATTAATACGTTTATTCAGCTCGCGCAGGGCCGAAATTGCGATCGAAATCTCGCCGGCAGTTCGCGCCGGATAGAAAAATGCGCGCGCGTATATATAGAGACACACGGCTGATAGGAGAGAACCGCGCGCTCGCTGATAATCCAGCTTGCGAGCATCAAGATAATGCGTCGAGCGAAAAAGGCTTCGTTTCTCGCTCGCTTCTGGAGTCCGGCGAAGGTGTAGAGCCGGGGGGAGAGAGGAACCGCATGGTGCACCGTTACGCAACGAGGCCAGGGCGTGTTCTCTCGCCGGATAAATTCCATAACGATCCGGCCGAGCGATAATTATGTAGACGCGATTCGCGCGGGAGCGCTGGTTTCTTTTGCTATGGGAGTGAGAGAGAGAGAGAGGGAGTGGATAGTTGGATTCTTGGATTCTGGAAATTGTGCGGATTCTTGGCGGGTTTGGGGTGGGATTGGGTGGTTGCTGGTTGGGGTTTTTTGGGGGAATTTGTTTGGGTGGGGTTTTGGAATTTGCTGGTATTTGGGAATTTTTTGACAGTGCTTGCAATTTGGTATTTTTGCATTTTTTTAATTGTTAAAAGATAGTGTCACTTTGTTACATTATGTTTTCAACGGAAATTTAAGTTCTTGTATAGAATTATAATGAGTAGTCGACCACATTTTTGCAAAATTAAAAACTAGATGATATAAAAAATATGATTTTCTGTAATTGTTCATGACTATATTAAGCTTTGCGATTGCTTTAACTAAATCAGTTTATGAGTAGTAAGAATTGAAATTTATGTATTTCTGGAATTCTGTTACTCAATTCTTTACTTTGAATAAGCACCTCTAATTTGTTTAAAAATATTAACAAATTTCCTCTAAGTGTTTCACTGTTAAATTAAGACTTTCATTTTCACAACTATTTTCATCGAATAGCAAACCTTTTTCTAAGAATCCTTTTTATAAAAACGAATACATCCAAAGCCAAATTTAATTCAACCGATCTATTATAAAAAGTTTAAAAAACTAGAAACGTCTGTCCTAATGCCAATTTTTTTATTCTCAAAATGATTCACCACGATGCCCATTTTATGGATAAGGTATATTTAGCCAGCAAGAACCATGAACGTGATTGAGGGCACGAAAGAATTCGACGATTCGACGTATTCTGTGTGGCTTGTGGTCTTGGCTACAGATTTCTAATCTTTTTAATAGACAAAGATTAAAAGAATGTGAGACCGTAAATTCCTCCTGACATTCATGTATTTTAAAACTTTTCTCTGATTGTTTTATCACGTTTCTCTAGGCTTGGTTCTATAATTTAAATTTTATGGCGGAAGTAAAGTTATGAGAATTGTAAATTTTTCGACTGAATTCTCAGACCAGTAATGTAATGTAACTCGATTAACAAAAATTTATGGGGTTCATTCCATTATTGTTGTTATGTAACACAGATCAAACAAATTTTCTAATACCAGAAATTATTGTTTAAACAACCCAAGAATGTGAGCCGCCCAATATTTTAATGAAGTAAAATAATACAAAATATGTTGAACCTTAAATTTATGTTATAATTTGCATATTTCGTTTATTTGAAGAATCACAGTAATTTTTTTCTTTAAGCGCGTTTCTTCTTACTTTTAATTAATGTGTTCAACACGTTTAATTTATTTTGCGTCTTCTTTGATGTAAATATTAAAGTTGATAATCACAACATATTTTTTATGTTGTCGTACATAATTGATCTTTCAAATAATTTATTATTAAAATTTGTAAAAACTCTGCTTGGATACGCTTGGGTATACATGTTAAATCTTATCTCTGTGAAATCTGTCCCTATAAATTTAACATTCACTCTTGTGAAACCTTTTACTTATCGATGATCATTCGTTGATCATGTTCAGAGATAATTATTTTACGATTGGCTCTAAATAATTAAGAAGATTCGACTAATTTGCAAATCTGAAATGGAACAGTTTGGAATATTTAAAATATTTAAAATATTATCAGTTATAACCATCACTATTGCTCAATTTTCAAATCGAATCAAGATATGGTAATTTATCCCGTACATGGAATAACAATCCGAGATAATAGATGCGAAAACTAAGTATCTCTATAATCCCAGAAAGGAAAGATTTTTTTTAAAAAATCGCTATTCCAAGCTTCGCCTTGCCTCTTACCAAGAAAACGTGATAACAACGACTGGCGCCTCATCAAAGTCCAATAAAACTTAGTCGATCACGTGCATTGCATAAAAAGATCCTTATCTGCAAATTTTCCCCGGCATTTTCAACATAATCCGGCTGCATCATACCTCCAGCGAAAATTCCAGGAAAACAAAACCGGCTATCTGCGATGGCTCGCTGTTAAAAGAAAAACAAACATTAAACGAGCACACTCGAGCGCTAAGAGCGACGCTAACCAAAGAGCCCTGAGAGAGCCAGCGTTACCCGCGCGAGGAAAAAAAAACAGCGCCAATAATTGATACGTTCCACCAGAAATAGAAGGTTGCGCTCGCCTGCCGGTTGGAATATTCGTTTCTGTATTTGCCGATACGTCATTATGCGCGTATACGCAAAGGCGCCGGCATGCAAATGAGCGAATCCGCGGGTCGTTTGTCAAGAAGCGAGGTTTTTCCCGCGCGAATTTTCGCGCCGTTTTTTTCTATACCTGGCGCCGGCGCTGGTAGCGGAGGAGAAGAGCGTTTTCTTCTTTTAAAAGGTGTTGGATTGGTCGTTCGTTGTCTGGTTTTCTTTTTTTAGATTAGATAAACGGGAGATTAGGTGTACGTGAGAAATGGTTGTCTTTTTTTTTTTTTTTATATGAGTG
>JAPYZB010002157.1:0-12590 GCA_030522745.1 Eupelmus kiefferi
TTCGAACTTCTAACACTTCGAAACGTGTTTCCAAAGCGATTTGACGAAACTCAAAATTTTACTATTACAAAGCTTCCTCTATGAGGAAGCAAAATAGTATTCCCATCGCACCTGCGATCTTCGTCTTCGTCGGCTTCGACTCTTTCCCTATTATCGCGGCCTTCGAACCCCTCTGGCACACTGCCGAGCCTGCGAATTCGCGGTGCACGCGCGCGCGCACTTGAACGAAAAAAGAGCGACAGTCGAACGGAAAAGTAATGACATTGGCAAGAATCCACGAGCAGGACTAAGTGGATCTGGTCTCTCTTCGTTCCTTCATTTTTTTTCTTCCTTCGTTGCGCATATATCGACCGTCGATTGACTTTGCCAAGCGCGAGTTTTTCCGCAGCGCGACGGGCCGAATGCTGATTTTTCACTGTCGGACACGAGGCTTTAGTCTTGGTCGGTAGTGGGCATATCGATGGCTGTTTTTTATTTTAGCGACACGACGAGATTTTTGAGATTTTAAACGCGTGAAAGTTCAAAGCAATGTTGAAACAATTTTTTTGATATTATTTCAAAAATTTAGTTTTTTACGAGATGAAGTTATTTTGTTGAGATGGACGACGAGCGGGCGGAATATTTTTTTACTCGGCGTACACTTCTGACTAAGTGAGCGATTATCGAGATTGTAATCTTTACTCGTTGCGATGCGATGTGTAGCGCACTTTCTTTCGATCGTATATTTACAAGCACAAATTTTTCTACTGAAACTGTTGGTTTTTTCGTCGCGAGCGTTGATTTTCTTACGTAATGTTCTTCTAACAGTATTAAAGCAAGACAGAAAAAATACAATAAGCAAGCTCACTGTATACTTCTAAAAACGCGATTAGTCGTTCGTTTGACTTCTCTTATTTCCCGTTGAGACAATAATTTCGGCTTCTCGAGTGCGCAGCATTCGCGGACAAATATACAAACACAAGTAACAAAAAAAATAAAAATAATAAAAAAAAAAGAAATAAACAAACGAATAAATCAAATAATCACGAGATTCTAAATGATGTAAAACGTGGAATTCGGTACTGAACGGTAGTGAACGTGAGTTTCTCTGATTTCCTTGATAAATCGATAAAATAATGAACCTTCTTCGAGAAAAGTATCCCATAAAGTGCATGTCTCCTTCACTTAGAGACTCTAATGACGTTTGTATTTTCCAATGTTATTACGTACGGATAAGGTGTTTGATATAATAGTGTTTTTTCGACAGGTCGATGAATAAATATATATATATACATATAAATAATTATACATATGCAACCTCACGATATGCCGATTCGACTTCAATTGTGAACATTAGACTGGTGGGAGATAAAAGAAATATGCGTGGGCTTTGGAAACTCTTGGAGCGGCAGAAGCACGTGATACCTACTGTTACAATATTGTTATCGTAGATTGTTTTTCATTCGGTGATAATGTTGTTGAATATCTATCGATGAATCGAAATATTGAAGCTCTTAGTCTTTTTCTAATATCTAGTTAAATTTCCAACTTAATCTCTAGTCTCAAAATTAAGAGTTTACGAGTACAACTTCGACAAGAAGGTAGCTGATCTCTAGTTAGTCTTGAGGAGAAAAATAAAAAAAATTTTATGAATTTAACGAAGATTTTAAGGGGATTTCTAGTTTTAAACATTTTAAAGTTATTGAAGAAAAATTTTCAACGTGCGCTTTCGTGCTTATGGACTACTATGCCGTCCGTTTTGCCATAATATAATATTTCGTCAATTCGCTCACACTTCGAAGCTTCCGCCGTTTTTCCAGAGTTTCGGCCGCGGGTGAGGCGCGTCTAAATTCAGTCCAGCAAGTCGAACGCGATCGATAATACTAAAAAAAAAAATTACTTCCCCTTAAAAAAATGTTTTAACCCTCGGCACCTCATATTCAGGGCTGAAAATTGCGGTCGTCGGTTTTCGAAAGACAAAAAAAAAGTACTCTGTAACCTAAACTTAAATATGAAGAAAAATAACGATAGACTTAGGACATTGAACGGGCTCCTCCAGGAGCTCTCCATGAATAGCCTTATGATCAAGAAAGGGATCTTCGATCGATTAATTAATGAGAAAAAACGTGACATAATCCAAAACGTTTAACGAGTATTATGGTGATCGCTATGAACTTACTTCAAACGCATACTTATCGAGCCGTTTCGAATTTTTAAAAGCCTCGCCTATCCGCGCAATAGCTTATTAAAAAAAAAAAGGTCACGTCGGCGTCGGCCACCGAGCCGAGCGAAAAACGCGTTCCGCCGGTCATTTTTCTCCTCGTTAATCGTGCTCCGTAGGAGAGTTAAAAACAAAACAATTAAGCGTTTTTTACATGAGTAGTTTTAGACGATGATAAGAAGAAAAAAAAGCGAAAATTGCCGACGGCACGCGTTTTTCGCTGGGCGCGCGTCCCGGACTTTCTTGTAGCATCAGAAAAACATTGAACCCAGGCCGCGCTGCGCGCGTAGAGGGATAAGAAGTTTCCGCGGCGTCGACGGCCGATGTACTTACGCGACGCAACTTTTTGGCGAAATGTTACTCCGAATCGCGGAGCGTCATCTTTATGAACTTTCTTTTCTATGCGATACCGTACCTTCTGAGAGATAAAAAATTAAGCATAGATCGTCCAAAGGGAATAAGGAACGTAAAAGACAACGGCGTGATGTAAAAATTACACGTGGCTGGTGTTGCCGGAGCTTGTACGACGCGCTTCGTGCGAGAAAACGAAGAGTACCGTGAGAGAAAAAGAAAAAGTAGAAGAAGAGAGAGGATTGACGTACAAACGTGTAATGTATAGTTCTCGTGTTATCGAACTCGCGTACGAGATGTAAGAAAATGAAAAATGAAGTTTATAACTAGACGGGTGTAATATTTGTAAAATCTCTGTAGTCTTTTTTTCTCTTTACAAATGTTTTTCGTTCTTGATGTAATTACCGTGATATTACAGTAAACAGGTATTTAAGATGGATTAAAAACAGTGACTAGTTTTTTTTTTTTTAAACGAAGTTACTAAATAAAGCGAAGGGTGTGTTAGGAAATAATAACTGAAAGGGAGCTTGCAAGCCAAAGCGCGATTTTTAAAGAATTAAGAGTGCACGTATTGCGTCTTTTCTGGCGCATTTGTTTTATCTTATGCACATTATCAATCGGTGTGCTTGCATGATGTTTTTTGTCCTTGTCGTTTCATGGTATAATCGGTCGGACTTCGTCATAAATAGTTTTATAAAGAAAATTTTTTTCCTCATATGCCCAGATTTTGCCATTATCGGATAGATGTATAGCTAATAGTTCATTTGCGAAAGTCCGATCATACGTCCAAGCTGAATGAACGCCGAATTTTTCGTGTTTGCCTCGAAATTATTTATTCTTGCACAGTGTCACATTGGATCGGATTCACGGTACGATGTGTCACAAAATTCTGTATTCGCACAAAGAATTTTTTTTCTCGCGTGTATACTTGCTTCGTTAGACATGCTAGAGTTGAGCAGGTTTTTCGCGATTTTAACAAGAGGGCTTTTATCTTCATGATAGCACTTTAAGTTATTTCGGTAATGACTTTTTCTTTTGGCGTGCGTTTTTAATTGTTACGCGATTATATCGATGGGAATCTAAGCCTGTACGTGGTAAACTTAGCTGTTTGTTTTCTGTACACTAGTATTTATTACAAGCTTCGTCAATTGAATTTACTGTTTCAAATAAATAAAGAGCTCAATGATTCCCGTTAATTATAGAGTCATTAGCCTATAAGCGACATGCGTAAAAGTCTGCGGAGAAGCACAAGACGAGTCGTTTTAATTCTAAAATGAAAACGTACATATACTTTAAATAGCATAAAAATACTCTTTCCGTTCTCTTCCCGATATCGCCCCGCTATTGTTGTAGGCGCCGAAGCGATTATCGATGTATACGAGCCGAGTTTCTTTCCTTTGGCAAGGAAGCAGAAATGGAAGAAAGGAAAGGACGAGATAAGAGACGATGAAATTTTGGAGCAACGCAATAATCAAAGCCCGATTTACGATCGCGCGAGTGACGGACATAATTTTCTGTGTATATTGAATTCATTCTGTATGTACATTACACGATAATTACCGATCGCTGTAAAATTACTTTTCAACTTGTGTATAATGAATATATTTTAAGGTAAAAAAGATGATCAGCTACTGCACGCGGCGCGAGTGGATAAGCGCCGGCAAGATCACAACACAACTGAATGCACACGCAAAGAAAATTATGCACATACACAACACACCATTTGTGTACGTGACGATGATGATTATTATTATTATACATAAAGAAATAAATAATGAAAGAAAGACAAAAAAAAAATGCAAAAAACTATTCTACGATTTAATAATTAATTGTAATGTATACATTGCGCGAGATGTTAAAACTTCGATTTGCTTTGCGTCTCTTATAAATAATGTATTTACGACGAACGATAGTCATTGTAATAGTTGTTTATTATAAATGCAAAATAAAACGAACCACTTGTGTATCAGTTCATTACTATACATTAAAGTGTTGATATTATACTCGTTCAAGCTCTGTGTTGTTTATCTTATTTATCCTTTGTATAATTATATATTTCATTATTGGGGTAAGTATTATAATTTAACATATGTTACTACAATATTAGTACAATATTATTTTAAAATATCAAAATATATTCATATTTGTACGTAGTAGTTTATGATGAGATCACTACAAATAAAATATAGAAAATGCTTATACAAGAACTAAATTATTATTACACTTCCCTAGTAGAAATGGCTAATTAATCTCTAGTAAAAATGGATTCAATGCTATTTTTCAGATCCTGCCCATTTTAAATGGGTAAATTTCTACCAGAGTTGTTGCAATTGCAATTTCAAATTTACAATGCTATTGTGTCGAATATCCGGTCAATAAGTTTTGTGAACTTTGTAAGAAAATTTTGTTTTTCATATCTTTTAAATTTAGTATGACTGTTTTATGTTTGCTATATTGAATGCATACGTGAGTTATCAATCGCTATCAATATGAAGAGGTCATTAGTGAAAATATTTAAAAAATTTTATTAATCACATATAACAATGTATTTGAAACACTTGCGTCGGTTTACATTATTACTAATTACATGGTAAATATGGTGTACCTTACACAACATTCTTTACGCAGGTGTTTGAATTTGAACTTTGGACTTTAGAACAATTTTCATTCTAGAGAATTAATTAACGATTAAAAGTAGGTACATTTGTATTAAACTCAACCGTTTGCCTAAAATAATAATAACTTGGAGCATTAGCCTGATACGTTTTTTCCACCAGATTTTTGGAAATAATTTCCTGATTTTTCTTACCATGTAGAAAGTCAAAATTATTTTGACATTTTTTAAGTTTGTATTAGAAAATAGCGTATGTAATACTGATAACAATAAGTCGATAAACAAAGATAGCAGGATTTTAAAAAATTATCCAATAATTAATTTACCAATCACCTAAAATAATTAACAATAAAATTTTACTTGTAAAGGGCAAACTGCCCGTTTAATGGTTTAAATAAATAAATAAATAAATAAATTATTACTCAGAAATTTAGTTTTTAAGAAATTTAGTTTACAAGAACTCTGCATTTTTTACCTTTTTTTTTAATAAAATTGATTTTATTTAATGTACTTAGTACATATGTACGCTCGAGAACATTTATAACTCGCGGAATGTTTTGGAATTTATAAATAGTGAAGTCAGCTGTTAACCCTGAATGGACCTTATTAGAGTTGCATCACAATTAACAAATACATTTATTAATTAGGAGTTAACTTCACCTTTTATAAATTCAAAACATTCAGTGAGTTGTGAATGTCGTCAAGTGTACATACACAAATAATTATTATCACAAGCAACTGTTCATATTTTCAAAATCATAACAAATAAAGATTTTAAATGTTAGTAAGAAATAAAATTAATGTGATCAAATTTGAGGCAGTTAATTAGAAGCCAAGTTAGTAACAAAGCTCGGTTATAGATATTTTACAAGTGGATCTATGATTAATTATCTAACGGATAAAAGCTAATTGTTGAAATTATATAGGTATTCATAAATCATCGCGTTAATTGCGGACGCATATTTTAATCTATTCCATTTTTTTTTAAATTAGTTTTGTTCGACTTTTTAAAGTTAAATATCCGTTAATTAAGCAGTTTTGATATTTTTTGACCTATATGACACTGGCGCTGTAAAGAACATTTTAACGAAGTAGATTAAAAGAGATCACAGTTAATTGCTACATACATATACATTTATGTTGTTTTACATAATATATAATTTTTGTAAGTTTACTAGTAAATTTAGAAGCATTCTTTATTACAATGCATTAAAATAAAATAATATAAGTTTATTAAATAACTTCCTTTTAAAAGTTAATAATTAATAATACAGATTTTAAAAACGAGTATGATTTAGCATATTTTTTTGTAAATATGAACAAAAATTATTTTATTTCTTGCAAATTTTGAGTAAAAAAATAACTTTCCGGTTTTATTATTTTTTTTTCTTAGTCCTCATTTAAAAAGTGGCGCTATATCTGAAATAAAATACTTTCTGCGACAAAGGAAAAATATTAATTTTTACTTCGTTCGAAATTCTTCATTTAAAGCAAAGTGAAAGAGTGAAGTAAAAATCTAGACAGAATATAAAAGAAAAACCCAACAATAATTTCGTAATTGTTAATTAGATTAGTTGGAAAAACTTTTTTTTTTAAAGATTTTGTTTCACAAGAAGTTGACAGACAGTTGACAGCTTCGTTTTTTAAAAAAGTTTCCCTGACTTTGTTTTACAAAAATTTTTCATGTTAGAATGTTGCTAATGTCAATAAGGTCAGATTTTTTATACTACTCTTTTTCTGTCTAAAATTTTTTAAACAAGGATGGAACTCTCTGGTAGGTAAACATAAAATTTTTGGAAAAAATTTCGTAAAAATGTCTACTCTACTCTTTAAAAAAATTTTTTTTTTCATTTATTTATTAGTCAGGTATATATAATATTTTATAGTGTTATTCAAAATTTTTGTTTCCTTTGTTTTAAAGTATTACATTGTATATAATAGTAATATGTAATAGTAAATATAAAAATATAATCAATTGGTGTTAGATCAGATGCCATATGTAAAACATCTTTAAGCATGAACCACAATCTAATAGACTGTCCCAAATTCAATAACGAACGTAAGAGATTAAAACTACAAAACGAAATAGAGAAAATACTCAACAAACATAGCCAACTGAAAAAAATCATAGAATTCATCGACAAAATAAAACTCGGGCATCTGATCTCAAACAATTCCTTAGGAAATCTTTTAAAAAATATGATATGGCCAAGTAGACAAGATTATCGACATTACCGACATTTAAATACAAATAATTTTTTTTAACAAACGAAGTGGAATTTTTTTGAAAAACAGACTTCTAGTAAATATATAATCTTTAGAAAAAATCTTTTTTTGGGTCCACTTTTAACTGATCTAATAAGTGCAGATTATGATCTGATGATGATCATCTGATAAGCGATAAACTGATATTTACTAACATATTTATTGCATAATATTTTCTTTTAAAAAAGTTACATTAAAATAATGATAACTAGCTTAGTAAGCGCATATTATTACGTATATTTAACCATGTTTTATTTTCTTTTCTAATTTAAGTTTTCCAAATTTGTCTTTTAAAAGAATTGATTGGCTACTACTTTGTTTAAAAATTTCAGAAATTGTTAGATCTTCAGTGTAGAAATCTTAAAAATCAAATTTCAAAATCTCTCTTTTCAAATCTTATCAAATCTCGAAGCTTGATTATTGTCTTATGGACGGAAACATCTTCTTAAGCTCAAATAAATAAGATTATTCAATTTCCATTATAAAAAATTGATAGATTTGATGTTATCAATAGCTTTTATGCGTTCCTTTACTTTATCTTTATTTTTTCATAGTCTTAGCAAGATTAATAAAATAATCCCCATAGCTAATAACCATGTGATTTAGTTAAGATATGACATATATATCAGTAAATCAAGATTATTTAAGAAAGCGGAGAATTTTGGCGAATGGAATATTAGACTTATAGAGTGATATGCAGAATCTTATCAAACAATCAATCGTGCAATGAATTCGACTTCTGAAATTTAACCTTCTTTTGATTAATTAATAAAGATTTTGGTTAAAATTTGATGTAAAAGATGACTAATATCACGGATTGTTACAATTGCATAAATGAAAATAAAAAAAAACAAAAAGCTCTCTAAATTTCAACTAAATAACATCTGTAACTAAATAACAAACTAAATAACTGTGGATGATTTTTTATCAATTTAAAAAATTTTCTTGAATTAAACTTTGCAATTTGAAAAAAGAACATTGCTTTGCATTTGTTGATGCATTCAAGCATATAAGATTATATTAATTAGTAAATTGAAATATTTTATTTACAGAAATTAAATATTCATTTTGATACATAAGTTTGTCTGAAAGTCTTAAGAGATCTATAAATTTTATTTCTATAAGAATCATTTTAAAAATGAAAGTTGTAAATAGAAAAATGAAATTTTTTTAAAAATTAATGCAAAATGTTAAAATTATACAGTTAGAATGTTAATATGACAATAAAAAGTGTGTTTTCAGGTTTAACTAATATTTAAATTAAATTTTACAGCTTGCAATACAAATTTTGTTCTTAATTTACGATTGTCAAATATCAAAGTTACCTAATAAGAATGACTTTGAATATGTTTTTGAAATGTCTTTACCGATGTTAAGTCAAATACTTAAACAAGTCCCGAATTGATTTTTAAGCAATATTCTTATGTAATTGATATGGTTCGAATATTCCTAATTTTAATTTTACTTACCTATATATCTTTCTTCAAAGCAAATTGTCTCAAATGATCCACAAAGTATAGATGAAAGCTGCACTAATTAATAAAAAAATCAGTACACGTTCATCGGGCGCGAAAATAATTAATCACTGTAAGACATTCGATAAGTAGTCGGTAAAATACCCTCTACTACGTCAGAGTAATTAAATATAATGCAAATAATGAAGAATAATGTTTATATAATGGATCATCCAACTATGCAATATTTTAGCAAGTCAATTTAAAAATGCTTTCTTTATCGGATAAATAATACGTTGTTAATGACCAATGCAATTGACAGCTATCTATCAGCATCTTCACTCCCCCCCAGCAAATTTCCAATGGAAGGGATGGAAGCTTTCTTAAAAAGCCATCGGAGGGGAAGTCAACTACCTGTAATCACTCAGTGCCGCGCCGCGGTACATGAGATAAGCATTATTTTAAAGTATTTAAACAAAACCGGCTCCGCGAACTGCAACTAGTTTATTTTATTATTTATAGTATTAGACGATGTAAAAAAAATTATTTTTTTTTTATAAAATAAGTATCGTTTCCAAATATACAACAAGTAGAGAGCAACAGCGGTGAAGATGACTTGGCATCCAGTAAATAGTTCAATAATTTGCAGGGAAAATCCTGGAAGTTATGTGTGCCAACCTTCATTTCTTACTTTTCTATCCTTTCTGGTTCAGTATACTGGCCATACTAATTATAAAACCGAAAATTTAGAAGAATCTTCAAGTACATATGACTTTATTATTGTCGGGGCTGGATCTGCAGGATGTGTTTTAGCAAATCGTCTAACGGAGATAAAACAATGGAGGGTAATCACTTTAAATATCACAAATACAATATGTTATTGAATAATATTTTAATATTTATGTTTATAAAAATTTAAAATATTTACATTTTATACAAATTTTAACGAAAAAATATGTATTTCAGGTATTACTGCTAGAAGCTGGAGATGAACAACCATTGATTACTGAAATTCCTTCAATGATACCAGTACTATTTAAAAGTTCTGTAGATTATGACTACGCTACTCAACCAGAACCTGTGGCATGCAGAAGTTACAAAGATAGATCTTGTGTCCAGCCTCGTGGAAAAGTCATGGGTGGTTCCAGTTCTATTAATTTCATGTGGTACATCAGAGGAAATAAGGTAGATTTTGATGACTGGGAAAAACATGGTAATCCAGGATGGAGTTATAAAGAAGTGCTACCATATTTCAAAAAATCGGAAGATTTACGTGAAAAAAAAGTAAGTTCTATTATTTTTTATGAATTAGAAAATAAAAATTACCAATTGTTATTTTGAATTTTATTTTTAGTAAAAAAAGATATTTATGATATATACTTTTTTAAATTTTATACAATTATAGTTGAAAAATATTTTTTAAGTCTCGATATTATTTATAAATATTACAAATTTTAAAATGAGTTATTTAAGACAGTTAATAAATATAGAGTAGGGTAAATCAAGTAAATATGTTAATTAAGTTAATAATATGGAGAGCTTAAAATAATATTTAATTTAATTATTATTATACGTAATGATAATTAAGTTTTTAAATTTAAAATATATTTAACATTAATAATAAATATTTAATATTTTTAAATACATTTATTGTATAAAAGATTTTTAATATATTGATTAACAAAATAACAAGCATTCATTTATTTAATTGTGAAATAAAACTTATAAAAAAGATATACTTAATGATTTGTAACTTTTATTCTACAGATCGCTGTAAATAGTAGCGAGAGTCATGGAACCGGTGGATACTTAACTGTCGATCATTTTCCATACCATGATGTGAACAACGACATTCTTATCGAAGCTTGGAAGGAATTAGGTCTTAAGGAAATAGACTACAATTCTGAACATCAAATTGGTGTGTCGAGAATGCAGTCTACGAGCGTAGACGGAAGTCGCCAAAGTACTAACGATGCATACATCAGGCCGATCCGTGGCAAAAGAAGCAATCTGTTTATCAAAACTAAATCGCAGGCTACTAAAATAATCATTGATCCGAAATCTAAACGCGCTATAGGAGTCGAATACGTCACCGGCGACAACAAATCCATTAGAAGAGCATATGCGAGTAAGGAAGTGATCGTCTCTGCTGGTGCCATTGATTCGCCAAAACTTCTCATGTTATCTGGAATTGGTCCAGCTAAAGAATTAAAAGAAGCTAAAATTCCACTCATCAAAAAATTGCCAGTAGGTGAAAATCTGCACGATCACGTAACTATGGCACCAGTTGTAAGCGTCAAATTAAACAAAACATCTACCTTCAAGAGTCCCCAAGGGATGATGGATGATGTTTCTTATTGGTTAAAAACTCATAGAGGTCCAGCATCAGGCGTTGGCGCAGTAGACTGGGTAGCGTACATACAGACACCATTGGAGCATCGTTCAGGAGTTCCAGACATTGAGGTCGGATCACTTTTTAAGGTTGCCAGTGCTTGTGAAGATGCGAATGACTGTCATCTTTATCCTTATTCGTATTATGATACATTATTGATTTACGCAGCTCTATTATATCCAAAAAGCCGAGGCTTTTTGAAATTAAATAAAACTGATCCAACATTTGAGCCTCCTCTGATTCACATTAATTACTTAACGGACCCGGAAGATGTAAGAGTTATGGTGGAAGGTGCCAAGATGGCCAAAAAGGTTGCAGATACAAAAGTGTTTAAGCAATATAATCTCGCTGCATCTCATATTCCAGAAGCGAATTGTAAGAGTTTTAAAATTTATAGTGAAGCATATTTTGAATGTATTGCCAAAGAATACACGATGACGTCGTACCATCCTGTAGGAACTTGCAAAATGGGTCCAAAAAGTGATCCTGGTGCCGTTGTTGACCCAAGATTACGAGTGTACGGTATCGAGAGATTGAGAGTCATAGATGCTTCGATAATGCCAGAAGTTACAAGAGGAACAACAAATGCTCCGACAATCATGATTGCTGAGAAAGGTAGTGATATGATAAAAGAAGATTGGCTTTAGATTATTAAAGAAGCTCCGGCATGATGCGACGTTTTCGTTAGGGGCACTGCAAGTTTTTTCTTTTTTACTGACATATTTTTAGTAGAAGTAGTAAAATATCGTTTGTTCTGTGTATCTATATTTTTATTGTATTGCGTAATATTCAAAAAGTAACAATTTGTGCAATATAAGTGTCCATAAGAATTTCTATTTTAGATTTCAATGAAATTATATCTTTATTCTATTGGCAATCTCATATATTGTAAATGTGTAAAAAAAATCAGCGAATAAAACCTACCGATTAATATTTATGAAAATTAGAAAATTAGAAATTTTATTTGTAACGTAAAGCTATCATGAGTATAAGTTAAAATGTACAAAAAATAATCAAAAAAAGTTGCAAGCACTATTGAATATGTTATTATTTCGACTTTTGAGAGAAAGAACTGCGATAACCTTCGAAAAGCATTGAACATTTTCATAAATGAAAATATCAAAAATTTGTTTTTACTTTTATAAAATGGCAGATAAAAATGCAATTTTTTAAATGAGAGCTCATTTTGAAAATCTAACTTTAAACAAATTTTTGCTCGTAAGTTGCTGAAAGAGTAACAAAAGCCTGATTAAGATTTTTCGTGCTTAGAAGGTATAACTTTTTTTATATCTCAAAGACTTTGCTAAACCGCTC
>JAPYZB010002159.1:0-17592 GCA_030522745.1 Eupelmus kiefferi
GAAGTTAACGCGCATGTTGCGAACAATATTTTATGATATCAGTATGCGTAAAATTGCACTTTTAAAAATATGCAAAATGTGTAAAGTGCAACTTTAAGCATGCTATATCATAAATATATTTAGTTACGACATAATTGCTAAATACGAATTTTATATTGAGAATCCCTTTTAATCTCTTCTAAAACAAAGGACAATAAACAGAAAATACATTTTATACCATTCATGTAGCTTGTTGAACACTAAAGAATCCGACTAAATGAGTAGTATTATAAAATTATTAAATTTCCAATTTTTACAGCGTTTAAATCAATGAGTTCTCATATAAGATGTAAAACAAGATTTTTCAGGACTTTAATCAAAACTTTAACAACCCAACACCTAGAAGTTTTATTTCAAATGATCCCTTATTCCGAAGAATAAACTATCTAATCTCAAATATAAAAGAAAGAGAGTAGAACAAGAATAGTAAATTACGCACCTAGGGAGGTAAAGAATTGGCGAGTCCATAGCACATGTAAATTGCCAACCGAGCCAAAGGCGAGGCAAACATGTGCAATGGGGTTGCCATTTTACCTCCCGTGGTGCGTATACTATTTTTCGCCACAGCGGGCCGAAAGTGCCAACTTTCCTTCCTAAACTCAAACAGAAAGTTGGTAATTTCGGCCTCGTTGCAGCGAAAAATAGTATACGCACCACGGGAGATAAAATGGCAACCCCATAGCACATGTAAATTGCTACCCGAGCTGAAGGCACAATTTACATGTGCTATGGACTCGACAATTCTTTACCTCCCTAGGTGCGTAATATACGAGGCCGAAATTAGCAATTTTCTGTTTGAGGTTAGGACGTAAAGTTAACACATTTTGGGCCCGCTGTGGCGAAAAGCAATTTTACTTTCTCAGGGATTTTTGGAAAAAGCTACGCGAGGTTGAAATCGGTTTCTCGATCATATATAGAGCTGTATGTTTGATGCGGGTACAAAATGCGAGATTTAATTGTTCAAGCATGCACGAAATCGAATTTTATGCATGAATGTAAAAATAGCTATATTTGGTTATTTGGTACATGCAAGAAAGTGCAGATTTATTCGTGCATGAAATTCGTTTTCATATCTTACTATTACTTGCTAGGATTGTCAATCGTTTTGACTATTATCATAGTCAGATGTTACACTGTAACACTCTTTTTATATGAGCTATTAGGAAATTAAGATTCTGCAAATGAAAATTTATTCTAATTTAATAAATATCAAAGTTATTTTACTTGAAAAAGCAATATCATCGACTGTCCAAAGGTCTTGAAGTTATAAACGTCATCAAGACCGCTTTTGTCCTTAACGTGCATAAAGAAGGACATTCCGAATATTGCGAAGATGAACATGACCAAGAACAGCAGCAGGCAAATATTGAAGAGCGCGGGCAATGACATAGCCAGCGCGAACAGCAGAGTTCTTATACCCTTGGCACCTTTCACGAGACGCAGGACGCGACCAACTTTCGCCACTCTCACTACCCTGAGAAGTGTGGGGGACACAAAGTACTTTTCGATTATGTCGCTCAGCACCAGACCTACATTGTTCACCAAGAGAAAAAACGGTTTAAGTTAGTTATTACTCTTAAAAATATAAATAAGGGTTTTGTTTCTCAAAAAAAATATATGAATAAATGTGAGAAGCATTCTCTTATAAAATCTAAGGATGCAGCCCCTTTATTATTTAAACTTTTAACCTCTTACAGGCCTTATTCATACATGCTTTATAATTTTTTTATTCACTAATAAATTTCGATCCGATAAATTATGCTCGCTGGAATGTTGGCGGTCGTGAATTGCAATCCATAATAAAGAAATTTGAAATAAATATACAAAGGCGATTCTACAAGCCTAAGTATTTTTTTGATATTAACATTATTTTAACATTTTAAAATTTGGATACATCCGTTATGCGTAAACAAAAGGTAAAATAAACATCTAAACTTTTATTTCTGATTTAAAACTCAGAAAAAATCTAAAGAGAGTTTATTTCTGTAAATGTGGTGAAAACTTGCAGTTAAAGATTTTGAGTAGTTTTGTTCCTATTTTACGCAATGAAATTTTTAAATCATTATTACCTTATTGATATTACGTAAAATTTTCTAGATTTGGAGAAGTATGATCATCAAAATATTTTTATTTAATAACTGTAAAATTATAGATTCTTATGTTAATAAGAATCTATGATTTTACAATCTAAATAAATGAATCAACAGTGTTAGTAACAAGACAATTAAGTCTTGTTACTAACACTGTTCATTCATTTATTTAGAGTCTTTATATTTTTGACGATTGAAGTAACAAAACTTAATTATGAGAGAAAAGGCATGCATAACAGAAAAAATTCCATGTTATTGGATTTCATGGCATTGTATAACGTTTACTAAATTGAATTTCAATAATTAAATAGTAATAAAACAATATTTTACATTGTATTCTGAAAGAAATTTATTACTACATAACGGTAATGGCCACTTATTACCCCCAACAAAGGGCGTATAAAATGGTATATAATTCCCGAAAATCTCTAGGAGGAAAACAAAGAGCCATTATTTCCCTCCTCGGTCATTATTTCTCTGCTAGTATTTTTATTAGAAAAAATAGAAAAATTATTTACTTAAAGCCGACCTCGAATAATGTGCGATTTTACACCCTTAGTGCATAGTGTACTATTACAATTTCTTAATAAATTTTAGTGCAGTCAGATTAATTTATTATTAGCATTCATTCCAGTCATCCCAGTGAGCATACTTTCTATTAAATATTAGAAAAATATTATAAAAGTATGTGTAATAAAAAAAATCACACAAACATTGTGAGGAAATTTTCTTATAAAACATGCTTTAAGTATAATAAAAAATTTGAATATATAAAAATGTGTCTTGGTGTATTATTTATTTTGTGAAATTGGCCCTTAAGAGGTTTAAAGTTGTGGATTTCACGTGCTTAAATGAAGGTGGTAAAATGACTATATTATAAATAAAAATTATAGAAATTTCAAAAAAATTTTATAAAAATTATTGAAATAGAAATAAATAATTTTTGTAAAGTATTATTTTTTTCGTAATTTTGCAAGATCTTTGAAAAATATTTTATTACAAAAATATTTTATGTAAAAAAATCCATTTTACCACTTCTTTTCTGAATCTATGGGAGGGTTTCAAAGTCTGGTCTATTGTCATGCATTATGTAAGCCTTACAATGCACCATAATTTCGATCATTGAGTGCATTGTTCTTAATTAATTTCGCGAAATAGGTCTGTATTGTTATGTTGTTTTTGTATCGGTAATATGTGTCAGAGTTCAACGTTCTAGAGTTCGAAGTGTATATATAGTTTTCTTTCGATTTCATATAATGAAATGTAAATTCATTTTCTCTATGTGTATGTAATTATTGATTAATGTTTCATGTGTGTATAGTAATATATAAATATAATTGTTATATATGTTTGGTTATGTATTACTTATAACTAACTAAAACGTGCAATGGATTTAACTACTTTGTTAGAATTAGTGAGCCCTAAATAGCTCATAATTTATTTGTTCTTTGCATATTGAAGAAAAAATATGTGTGAAAAATTCAGAAATCGTCAGTGTAATTATTTCCGAATCAAACTACTTTACTAAAGTCTAATTATAATGAAAAAAATTAATAATTTCAATATTAGAAAAAATGAATTAGTAAAATTTCGAATACATCTACTCTTTAATGAGATAGATGAAAAAACTTACGTCTCAAAAACTTACTTAACTTACTTTACACCTATTTTGCTTACTTTGTTGGCTTTTTTGTTTTTCTCGGGCAGTCAGTTCGTACGTGTGCACGAAGCGAAAACCAAATCAATTATTCAGGATGGTTCTAGATACAAACTAAATTTTAAACTCAAAAATAAACAAATTAATAAAAAGAAATATATCGAAGAAAACAATGTAAAATCATTATGAACAATGACGGTCATGATTAATAAAATATACAGAAAGTAAATAGTATAATATAAAATAGTGTTACATAATATCCTGAAGAATATAATACAAATTTAAAATTAGTCGCAATCTCTAATGTAAAAATACTATAAATGAAATTGAATTTATTGTTGTTACAGTATTCAAATCTATTATTGTATTAAACGTAGAGTATTTACTTTTAGAGAAAGCTTCTCATATTGCCAAGTTGTCATTAAGATGTTAAAAGACACAGACGATCAGACTACATGCTATCACACTTTTGCAGTAACGCAATTGAAATAATTAAAACAGCATGAAGCTTACTGATTGTTCTGACACTTTCTACGTCTTAGAGACAACTCTACTATTATTATAAGAAATTTTAACTCTAAGATATTAAGAGATCAAATCTATAAACTATCAATAAAAATATTTAAAAATATTAAAATTTATAATTTATCAAAACATTTAATAAATTTAATGAGGATAAATACTTTCAATTAAACCTTTTATAAATCTATCTTATTTGGCTTTCAGCTCAATGGGTGGGGGCTCAATGAAATTGCTTTTCAAAGATAAATTTCATTTCATTATCTAAGCTAATATCTAATATCTAATATGAAAGGCAATTTCATACATTAAAATAGTTGAATTTGTACTGAGTAGGAATTATAGCTTAGAACATTTAACAGTTGATCACATAGATAGAAGTAAAGCTGATTTATAAGAGGTTAAATTAAAGATATTTTTATCCAATTTCAATAAGTTTAACTATTTTTATTTGTAGTTACTTGAAAGATCGTATTTTCCAAAAAGATAAAAATAGTACATTGTGCAACAAGAGGCGAAAGTAAGCTTTTTCTAGCGAGGGTGAGGTGTTCAGCACGAGTCGCAGTCGAGGGCGCCGAAGGCGCCCAAGCCGTAGACAAGTGCTGAAAACACCTTACCCGAGTCTGAAATAGTACATTGTGCAACAAGGGGAGAAAGTAGGCTTTTTCCAGCGAGGATGAGGTGTTCAGCACGAGTCGCAGTCGAGGGCGCCGAAGGCGCCCGAGGCGTAGACGAGTCACCGTATTTTTTCCAACGAGCACAAGAAAGGCCTGTTGAAGAGGGCGGAAATGGCCTTATTTCCGCCCTGTCTTAGAAAATACGCTCGAAATGCTTAACTTTCTCTACCAATTTTAGGCATGGAAAAGGCCCTATTTCTTGCGCGTGTTGGAAAAAATATCATAATAGTTATGAACTCATAGACATAATATGTGAATGAAACCGGTTAAAAAACTGATCAAACAGTAAAATAAAAAGTTAATCCCTTAACGCGTCATTTATTATCATCATTAGTCTTATTAATAGAACAGAATACATTACAAGTTTTTAAATTACTTTTTCAAAACTTACAGACTTGTTTATTCGTATTTTAGTTTTTATTATGTAATATATATTTAGTAGATTTTATAAAACTGTTTAAAAAATGATTAACGTTATTACCATTCCATGAAGAATGTTTAGTTAATAGAAAAATATTACAGTAGGAATATCACTGTTTTAATGCATATCACAATAAAAAATATTATAGAAGTTTCATTCACAATGGTCCCGAGTGTCGACAGTTAAAGGATTAAGTCCAAGTTCAAATAAACAAGATAGTTAAATGAACTCTATCAGGATGAGAAAATGAAAGGGAGGATTTTCGCAACAGAGCACACGGACGATACTCGTCGTTATACACGAGTTTTTCTGACTCCCACGAGAGATTGACAAATTTATATACATTTATACTGTTTACCGACTGTGTCGGAAGAATTTGTTAGATTCTTAGTCCACAACCAACGGGTTAGGGTTCTCTGTTTCGTTCAACGTACGGGGTCTAAACGGAGAGGGGCTTTTGGGGCTTTGAGGGCAACATCAACTTTAACTCTTAACATCAATGTAAGGCTACATAACGTAATGATATTATTCAGTTGCTGAAACTCCAGTGAAGCCTATACGCCTGTTTGCTCTCGTTTTTATATCGATAGAGATAAAATAGTAGAAAAATAATGATAAAAATGGTACTAAAAATAATATATATCTAAGAATCAAACTCTAATCGAACGTGCATAGATTCATCATGTGCAGAAATATACGTACCGTACATATTTTTGTGTGTGTTATGTATAATAATATTATAAAAGTGAAAGGTAAAAATTTGAAAAAAAAATTCAGTTTTTGAAAAGCAAACAGGACACGTTGATCGACAAAACTCAACCGGCATATTCACTGGAGTTGTTTGCAACTGGACTAATCATTACGTTACATTACCTAATATTGATAATATAACGACAACAAAATCAAAGAGATTCCAGGGCTCCTTGAAGTAATGGTAGCGCAGCGCGAAGATCTTCATGAGACACTCGCTGGTGAATATCACAATGAATATCATGTTCAGGTAGTCGAGGACGTTGCTAAATGTCTCGCTCTGTTGATAATGGTCGAGTGTCATCGTAAGCATGTTCAGCCCAATGAACAGCATAATTATCATATCGAACTTCTTGTCCGTAACTATCTCGAACACGATCGCCTGAGGCCTCCACTGTAAATAGCGACACAAATTCAATTAGTTTGGGTATTGGAAGCACGCTCGTTGTTTCTCGATTTACTGACTATGTAACTGACTATAACTAAGTTTATCATGTCGTACTTGTCAAAACTATTGTTGTTTCCTACGTTTATTGTTAATGAAAAATAGTGAAGGGAGGGACTATTTTATCATGGTGACATTGTACAAGGAGTCAAAGTAATACTACAGATACGTTATTTAATTTAATTTTTCAATTGGTTTTTTTTTTATTTTAATAAGTTCCAATTATAAAAGTATTATTTCAATTAATTTGAAACAAAAATCTGATCGAAATAAAAATTATTATTATATATGTATTAAATTTTAATATATACATTTCTTATAAGATTAAAAAATCAATTATCCTGGATTTTATTCTTTTGAAAAAATTAAAAATTTCTCTAGTTATAAAAAGTGATTGAAATAAAATTAACATAAAGACTCCAAGCAAATCTCCCATATTTATATTTTCTATAGGACAAATCTATAAAATTTAAAATGTTTAATTTTAAGTTTTTTCAATTTTGCATTCTATAAAAAAATATGAATGATGATGTATAAAATGTAAAAGATCTATGAAAAAGTAAGTTTGAAATTTCAGAGTGAAATAAAAAATTTTTCATTAACCAATTGCTATAATTATGAATCAATCTATCAATGAAAATAAAAAGTGCAATATACATGAAGCGTTTGATGTGTTCAAAATTGTCATGCTTTATTAACATATTTAAATTGACTTAATAAACTGAATTTTAACGTACAGTATGGTTTAACTTAAAATATATAATGTATGAATACAAAATCAATTTTTGAAACCAAAAATGTTGATGAAAGAAATTTATCATGCAAGACTGAAAAGTGCTTGATGCAGTAAAATATACTATAGAGTAAGATGATCAAGGGTTTCACCTGGTTTTTGAAAACAAAATAATATATGTATATCACCTATCAATTAGGTGTTAATTAAAACAAAATAATTCAATTTTGATACCTAAGCTTTTGTCATTCTGACAAAAACTTTTTTACTATAATAATTTGTTCAATACATATAACCTCGCAATTCGACAATAGTTATGTAAGTACGGGGTTTGTGGTCCAAAATTCTGGTGCATTTTTCTTATCTCATAAATTCTTAACATCATTTATCGCTCAGCTTCAGAGGGTTTTCAAGGGATTTCCCGTTGATATAACTTTTCGAGCCCTTCCTGCTTTGTCCTCGAAATATACATTTTTTTAATGTACACAGTAAAACAGATAGATTAATTTTCAAATTGTCTAAAATCTACGAAAAACTTCTAATCTAAAACGTAAAAAATCTAGAGCTGTCTATGCGCTATCTCAAAAACTCGTGTGACTGTCGTTTAACATAATATTGGTGTTCATTCTTTTCAACAGACTTTTGCGCTAGGGTAGACACAATTTTTTGTCTCACACATAAATGGAATTTTATTCGTAATTAAAAAAAAGTTATTTCATATTTTGACTCTTTAAGTGTAGAAGTGCCCGAAAATGTATCTTCGTCAACTTACAGGGTTCCCTATTCTTTTGTGACAGGCAAGCGAAATTCATTTTTAATCATTACATTTTACTGAAAATAATGAGTGATCTAGTAAAATGCAACAAACTTCAGTAATAATAACTATATTGATAATAAAGAAATCGTTGGAACTTCAGGACACTAAAATGTTGTATCACAAAAAGTAATTTTAGAATCACAATTAAAAAAATCTTATCTTTTTTATAATAAACTATTTTTAAAAAGTTTGTTAATTTGAGTTTTAGTTATTAGTAATAATACTATACCTTCCCTAATAGAAATTTACCATTTAAAATGGTTTGATACTAAGAAGTAGTATTGAATCCATTTTACTAGGTATTAACTAACCATTAATCATTTCTATTAGGGTTATAGAATATTCTTAAAATTAATAATTAATTAAAAAAAAGATTATACATTCTTGCGATTGATTCTAGAATTCCATTTGTGAATTCAAGCAATTATGTATCCTGAAGATCTGACGGTCTCTTCGTAAGACACTTCTACTCTTGAAGAGTTAAATTGTACGTATTTAGTCTATTAAGGGCCACTACTAATTCATCAAAGTTTATAAATCTTACTATAATAAATGACTTTATGAAATTAAAAGAAACTATAAAAGTTCGAAAATACAAACAATTTTACAATTTTACAAACAAGTATTTCTCAAGATTTAATAAATTTTGTATCAAATAACGAAGTTTAGCTTATTTTTTTTTCTTTAACTGTAAATTTTATAGATAAAAACCACAGGTTTAAAATAATTTTAATATATCGTCGACTCTTATTGATAAGGGCATATTCCAGAAACACGTTTAAAAAACGCATACCATATACCTTGAAGTTATTTTGGTACATTATTTTTAAATTAGTTTCTGGAGTATGTCCTTGTCAATAAGTACCGTCAATTTGTAAATATAAAAAATAATCAACAAAATTAAATAACTAATAAGTAAAGCTACGAATATTTATTTTTACGGTATTTTATTATAGTAAGATTCCGTATACTTGTATAGTTATGGCCCCTAATGGGCAAATGTGAAACAAAAATATTGTGTTTAGCACAAAATTCATTGAAAGGTGTAGTTTGTCGTAATGCTCTATTGATTTTTGGATCACCATTTTATAACTTATCATTATATAGACCTTATTATAAGACGATGAAGATATCTTAATTAAAAGAGGAAAGAGTGAAAAAGATTTGGTAAACCAAAAACAATTTTTTGAAATATCTGAAAAGAGTTTATATAGTGTGTGTAACACAGCTGCTACAAAAGAAAACTGAAAAGTCGTGAAACTGTCACGACAAGTAAAAATAAATATAAGTAAAAAAGAAAACTTTACCCTTGGCCGGGGAATGGCCTTCAGTGGCTTTTTGCTGCCCATCTTTTTCATGGCATTATAGTACTTTTTCTGGTCCTCAGTCATGAACATCTCGAGGGAGCCGCCGGCTTTTTTCTTCTGCTCGTTGAAGTTGTCAATGATAACTCCGATAAACAGATTGAGAGTAAAAAACGATCCGAAGATGATGAAAAATACAAAATATAGGTACATGTAAATGTTCGTTTCGCGAATCGGCTGCTTATTTATCTGAAAAAACAATTGCAACTATTTTTCTACCGTTCTACCCACTACAACATCATAAAAGTTCGCAAAAAATACATCTACTCTGATTAAACGATTAAGAACAACTTTTCTTTGTAAATGGCTGCATAAGTTTAAATCAAGGCGAATTTGTTATTTTTTAGAATTATGTAATTCTTTTTGGTTAATTGTTTTTTTTATATACGATTCGAAATATTTCATTTTACAGTTTGATAACTAATCTATTTTGTGACGCAGTTGTACGATTTTACGCCATTAGTATGTAAAGCGATTCAAAACGTAAAATTGTTTTTTACGGACTTATGACGATAATAATTATTATATTATTTCTATCTACTCGGTAGTTTATTTAAGTACCAAAAAAAAAAATAATTTTGATTAACAAACAACCTACATTTTAGTAATATTGTTTTTTAAACCAGCGTATATTTTTGAGGCATTAAAATGAGGCATTAAAATATACTGTAATAAAATTTTTTTTAGTGGGTAAATATTAAATATCTATATTTTTTGCATTTTTTACTTTTTGGACTTAAGGTGTTTTTAATTAAGATAATTCGGAGATATACATACTTCTCTCGAGTCAATGGCGTCGTTCATGATTTGAATCCAGCCTTTGAAAGTGGCTACTTGAAATAGACACAAGTAAGCTTTGCCCACATGGTCGAAATTCATCGGCGAATTTTCCCACGTGTAATTTTCAGCAATGCAAGCGTTGCGATCGGGAATAATTTCGTAACTTAGAGTAGTTTTATTTGCGTCGACGCACTAGAAATATTATTATATTATTAATGACATATTCATGAAAAATACGTTTAATAAATTTTATTTAAAGATTTGTTAAATTACCTTGAAATATTTTCCGGCAAACAACTGGACACCCATAATCGCGAAAATTAGCCAGAATATGAGGCACACTAGCAGCACATTGAAGATGGATGGAATAGCTTGGACCAGCGCGTTGACGACGACCTAAATGTAGGAGACGGCAAATTTTAATATTTACTAACTTATTACCACCTTAGCTATATCTTTTTTTATTTTAATACTACTAGACTATTTATATACATGAGCCTGCATGTATATCCAAGTGATTGTTAATTATGTGAAATAAAGCATGTATTTTTGTGCTCTTTGCAACTAATCAAACTGTAATTCTATCATAACTATATAATTATATTTGCTTCAAGTGTCAATAAAAATAAAAAAACAATTACTGTATATCAAATCGAAACCAATAAGATATTAATACTAATATTAATAATGATAATGTTTGCTGAAGAAAATATTTTCTTGTAACTAAATATTAATTGCATAACAAACACTTTCAGCTGAGCTTGTGTTATAGTACAACTCGCTTTTCTTTAAAAGGCACATGTATTGTAAATTTGCAGTGAACAATATGTAATTTAAGATACAAACTTAATATAATTGTATTTTAATTTTAACCAGGATTACCAAAAGAATGCATGTACATACTTTATTATACTTAAAAAATATAAAATTGATAACAGTTGGTCATCCTGATTATGTAGTGATTGTTTATCTGTAAAATGCGCTACAATACATTCGGATGCACAATATTGAAATAAACAATGCTTATATAATAACTACGGTTCATGCATTTTACGTGTAAATTAATCCGATCATCAATGTACACTAAGAATTTGCAATATAATTTTGCAAATGAAAAATGCGTAGGCATAAAACAAATAAAGTGCATTTTGTTCTGAAAAATCTTATTTCTTATTGATCGAGGAATATCTTAAAATGGCATACTGTTTGAATGAACCAAAATCAATCATTGTATCAAATCGACCACAGTTTATTTACTAATTGCTCGATCAATAAGTAAACGATTTTATTGAAAAGCTAGTTTATAAAAGCAAGCACTAAAAATGCAGACATCTCTTATACTCTCAAACCCATTAAAAGCATTTTGAAGTGAAGATGCTTGAAAAAAGTACATGTAGAACAGATTGAAGGGCTGAACTGTAGCGAGCGAAGATATATGTACAGAAATAATAAATAACAAAAAACCAAAAGATGAACGGATTTGTGTGTCAGGGTATTATGGGCATGACTGCATTTAAAACCCAATGTCTCAGCGACCTTGTTTTCAAAGCGATTTTCATAATTGAAATGAAGAATTGATGCTTCTTTTCTACATTACTTGGAAAAATTACAGTGTTGCGTGGTATAAATTATATTCGCACGAGTGTTCGGTGTGTTGCTTTCTTGCTCACTACGATGATACGTTTTTCTCGGTGATTAGACGCATTCGAAAGTATGGATAAAACTACTTGCTGCTCATAAGCTGTGCATCATCCATCAGCCGCACGAATGCATTGGATTATGGTAATAAAATATCTGATTTAACGTGCAGATCTTTTCGTAATGGTTGGATTTCTCTGCATTCTGGACGGGGATTTCCGTTTTATTTTGCTTCTTCAGCTAATGAGGGATGTTTGATTTGTGATAAGTCATTAACGAATCGGGACAGATGATTTATATACATTGAATACGATATGCAAATATTTTACAGGAGATCTTTAAAATTAATTTTTTATGTACTTTTTTTTCTTAAATTAATTATATATTTTTTTTTAATGCAATGATAATTCAACTTATAATTTTAAGTAAACTTAATTTACAAATGTCACGATTCTTTTTTTTCTTGGGTACGGAAATTAGCTTAGTGATATTAACTAAATTTTGATAAAGGCATGTTGTAGGCGACTACGATAAAAAGGTGGTGTTGTTAGCCTAATCGGGAGCTAGAAATTAATCGTAATGCGATATTCTAAAGGCAAATGGCATTTGGTGAGTTTTGCTATTCTATGCGAATTAATAAAAAAACTACAATCAGAAATATATTAATTATAATATAACATAGAAACAGCCATGTGTCTTTTCTCTGGTGAAAAATATTATAATCTATAATTTCTATTAAAATTTTCACCAGAGCTTTGTGTTTGTGTAACTTTTCTTTTAAAGTAGACTAATATTAACAAAAAATATTTTTTCTACTAGTGTGAAGGTATTATATTATGCGTGTAAAAAAAAAATTGATTTAAGAGGATGAGACAGTCACTTTAAGATATTTTATTAATGTCAGATTTAATATGCTTATTTGTAAGTGACTATTTTCTTTCTCACTCTCTTATTATAAGTGTTATAGAGTTGCCGTGTTATGCATATGTACACGGAGGAAATAAATAGTTGTTATAATTGACAGATGTGGCTGGTTCTAAAATAAAATAGGGTTAACGTTAAGTTTATAAAATTATTTATATTTTCTATCAAAAAGATTTATTTTAATTTACAGCTAGTTTGAAATATGAGAAAGCTTTTCTCCTTTGATTAAAAATATCAAGAATTAAAAAATTCACTTTAAATTGAATTTGACACCTTTCGAAATTAAATGAAAAATAAACCCCTTCCGATTCCATAAACGATTTAATTTCTTCCGTGTTTCTTTAATGTGAGTACATAACTACTAATAATTTGCTTTAATGTAAATCACTACCATTATTTGAAATAAAAAATTTATAAAAATTATGTATAGATAATTCTAGCTTTAAAAAAGGAATAATAAAAAGTCGGTATATGTCCACTAAAAGGTCGGCTGAGACGTAGGGCTACATACCCGCATTCCCTGCATTCTAGACATCGCCCTGAGTGGCCTTAGGGCCCTTAGGGTCCGCATTGTTTTGAAGGCTTGGATTCCGCCCGCGCCACAGAGCGACGCAACGAAGTTAATGAGAGACACCTGCGAGCGACAAAATTGAAGAGCGGATCATAGAATAAACGAGGAAGAGAAAGAACTTGCTTTTTTGTTTTCGTTTTCATCTAAATTGTTTTTTGTTGCCAACTTTAATATGTTTTTACTCCTTTAGCCGTCGTTACCCAGCAGGGAAAGTATATATCTTATTATTTTTGAGTTTTCGGGCGATGTATTATTATTTTTCGTTTTCACTAAAGGGATTTTTCGACGATTTATATTTCTGAAGAAGAGAGATAGAGAGAGAGCAACAAAAGTATAGTGATAGTAACTGTGTCGAGGTAAGAGAAGTTATAATTCTGTAGACTCGAAGTCGTCGTCAGGTCTGGATAGCACAGCAATCACAGTTGAAAAGTTCTGTTTGTGTGTCAATGTAGTGGTGTAGGTAGTCCGTCGATATAGCGTCGATGTAGCAGCAAAGTTCTCAAGCTCGAGAGTCTGAGTTATGATGAATTTGCAAGATCAAACAATATAAAAGTTTTTAATTTCAGAACGGTAGTATAATGTCGTTTAAGGTCTTTCTGTGGAGTTTTCTGAATTAAATTGAAAAGTTTAAAGAAAATCTATACGTAGTTACTTTTTGGTATAATCATTTTTCTTCTAATTATAATTAAATTTAATACATTTTTTTAAATATTTCATATTTTATAACGCTATATTATTAGTAAAATCCTTTATCAAAAAATAGATTTTTATATTATTTAAAATCTCATGAAATTCATGAACTCAAATTTAGCTAGTCTTTTCGACGCAATAGCAGGACGTTTGTATGTGTTTATGAATGTGTGTAAAATATGTAAATAGCAATAGATAAAACAATATATAGCAGAAACAACCAGAAGAGACGATAGAGAAGGAGTACAGGACGTAGATGAGGCACACTGTCTTAAATTCAACAAAACACTGTATATGTATATTTATAAATCAGCTGCTCCTGAAACAGATTAAAAGTTTTGTATACGGAATTTCGATTTTTAATTAGCACGCTATAATATTTAATCAAGTTAAAATTAAATAAACAACATATAAAAAGAGTAATAAAAAATAATAATCCATTTCTGATAATTAAACTTACGAAATTGGTTAAAATTATAAAAAAGTATGGATAAATAAAAATAAAACTAAAGAAGATGAAAGTTAGAATTTATCTTTAAAAAATTACTCTCAGCGTGTGAAATTAAAAATGTAAATTCGCAAACCACACGTTGAAAAACACACTCGTTAGACAACAATATATAAAGGTAGACAGGAAACACTACATTCGGTCCGCAGTTTAACGTAGCGGATAGAAAAAAAAAGATTGAAGAAATATCATTACATCTAAAGCATACTTTTACTCGTAGCACAATTATCGTTATATACCACACTGTAGAAGAGACAAATGCGTATATATATGTACGTTATTTTGTGTATACAATTCCATGTATACACTTATACGTTGCATTATCAGTAGTCGTTTGCAATAGTTGCCTTTTTCATATAAAAAATTAAATACAGTACTTAAGAAGTTAACAATTTTTTTAAAATGACAAAATGTTTAAGAAGTTATTGCAATTACTAAAATGCAACACATAACATGGAGCAGTAGCTAATACAACAGAAACACTCAAGTTATATACATATAAGTATATATGAGTGCAGACACACAAAAGATATTCGGGCACCAGTGTACTTCTGCACATTGGTAAGCACAACACAGTATTTTACAATGACCTCATAGCGTCAGCAATCTTTTGGCGTATATACTTTTTCTGAGAGAAAGCTGAAGCTCCACACTGGCCTTGAATTTGCCCACGCGGCTTGCAGTTATTTTGCTGATATAATTTGAAACAAATCTTTTCGTAATTCGATTAAAAGTTACTTTTGATAATACAAAATATGATAAAAGTGAAATAATTTTTCATTAATTATTTTTCCATAAAGAAAGCAGTTTTCTGCAAGCCAATGTGCGCGAGAAAAATAAATTCTCCGGCCTCAAGACATAAACAGAACATAGTTCAATCCCACACCTCGTCAAAGAAGTCGTTCAATCATTTTCAAACTCAAATCACGTCTCATCAAAGGAAAAATCAGAGATGAAGAAAGGTAAAATCGTCACAAGAGATCAAATGAAAGAATGTAATTTGTAACACAGTATTCTGCACACCAACCCACATGAATGTTACGTAATAATGCATATACAACACGATATATATCTCTGGATCGTCGAAACAGACATATACATGATGGAGTATATTTATGAATAATCCGATTTATAGATTCGGCTGTCGCAAACTCAGCGCTTTTGACGACGATGCTTGTGTGATGACTTACTCTCATACCCTCCCAGCGCGAAACACCACGCAGAGGTCGGAGGGCCCGCAGCGTCCGCATCGAGCGGAAGGCCGGGATGTCGGCGACGCCGGCAAAGATGGCAACCAAGTTGATCAGCGACAGCTACAGGTTTTACAGGTTCATTTATATATGTGCATGAGTTATATAATTTTTTTATTACACATGGTTATAATTAACTTTCAGTTACTCTCCGTTGGCGTAGGATTGTTTCTCCGCAATTCCCTTTTTCAGGTGCATTATTTAGGTAATGGCTATTTGGTATTTGGATCTACGATCATCCGAACAAGCACATTTTTCTTTCTATGTCATTGCCATATTTAATTTAAAGTTTACTTTGATAGTTAAACAAATTAGAATTATTGCTTTCGGATTATTATATAAAATTTAGTGAGAGTGACTAGTGTTAAGTTTTCTTGTTGGATGGTCGTATAGTAAATAAAAAAGAAAAAAAAGATTTTAAATTACCTTTAAAAAGATGATTATAAATAGTTTAAGTCTGTCATTTTTATGCTAGAACTCGATGCTATATTTTGTTATTATGTTATATAATTGTGTTCAGTGTACTTTTACATAAAAAATGTCAAATTGTTTGTAGAATTTGTAGTTCTGATTATTATAATTTGAGTTGTATTATATTGTTTTATCGAAAAATTAAGAAATAAATCAAAGAATCATTTCAAACTTACCATGACAATTATAAAATCAAGCCAACACCAAGCATTCGTAAAGTATTTTTTGAAGCCTAACGCCAACCACTTGATTAACATTTCGAAGAAGAATATGACAGTGAAAATTCGATCCATGTAATACAATACATCTTGAAGAATGGGCCTTTGCTGGAGATGAACATCCTCCAAAGCCTAAAATCAACAGTCAAGTTTTAAAATTTTTTCAGAATAACTTTTCTGTTTATTTATACAATTATATATAGTATTATACTATATCATAAATTATAACTGTTGAGAAAAAAATTAAAACTATAAAATATAGCTCACATACTTAGTACAGATCGTTCTTGGAACGTTCCAGGAACTTACTATTGTGAACCAAGGAACGGTCCTAGGATAACGTTCAAAATTGTAGGAACGTCGAAATGACCGATTTTTAGTAGAAAAAGAAACGTTATTGGAACGTTGATGCAATGTTGATTAAATGTTGCACGAATAGCTATAATACATAGCATGAAAAATATAATGAATAGTTCTTAGAATAACTAAAATATAAGTTTTTATAAATTTTTTAGTTACAAAAAGTACGTTTTTATAAAGTTCCACCAACGTTTCTTTTTTCACCAAAAAGCGAACACTTTTAACGATCCTAGGACGTCGCTAGTACGTTTCTTAGACCATCCTAAGAACATTCCTTGGTTCCCGAAAGTACGTTTCTGGAATGTTCCAAAACCGAACTGTGCTGTCTGCTCTCAAAATAAACAGAAATCATCCCGATAAAAATAAAATGCTCACAAGCGCTAAGCTGCTCGTCAGGATCATGATGATAACGGCAGTCTCGAAGTACTTGTTCTCGATGAGCTGGAAGGTCTTGAGCCTAAGGGTGGCCCAGCTCTGCCAGAACGGCGCGTCGTCGTCGCCGGCGAGGAAGGGGAACTTCTTGTAACAATTATCCGGGCAGCAATCGGCCGGATACTCGCCGTCAAGCTCCTCGTCTGTTCTTATTATGCCACCTGGCATATCGCCCTCAACCTCCTCTTCCTCCTCTTCCTCGTCCTCGCCTTCGTCGTCGAGTTCTGCAAAAGCAAAA
>JAPYZB010002160.1:0-12615 GCA_030522745.1 Eupelmus kiefferi
TTTTTAAATGAAAAAAAAATGGAGAAAGGAATTATATAATATTAAAAAAAAAAAAAAAAAAAAAAAAAATGATTGCAAAAAAAAAAATGAAAAAAAAAGCAAACTGCTATCTATCCCTCGGTATAAAAGCGCAACTTGTGGGTATGTGGTCGGTTTGTGTGTGTATCAGGTGGTACGCGCCGGGGTCGTCAGAGCACTGCCTCCTCGAGCACCTCGAGCCCCTCGGCAGCGGCTGCCTCCTCCTCTATTCCCGGCTCGGGTGGCGGCTCCGGCTCTGGCTCGGGCGGCATAGGCAGCGGCGTCGGTGGCTCATCTGCAAACGCGAGCTCCGGCGGCACTGGCGCTCTGGCGAACAGTAGCGGCAGCAACGCCGTCGGTGGCTCGGTCAACAGTGCCAACTGCTCGGGTGGCGGCCCGGCCACGACGGCCCCGCCCCAGCACTCGCCGCTGGCGACCGGCTCGCCTCAGCACCAGCAGCAGCAGCCACCCACGCAGCAGCAGCCGCCCGGCCAGCAGCTGATGGCTCAGCAGCAACAGCAGCAGCAGCTGCCGGCGCCGGCCGAGTCGAGCTGCGCCGCTCCAGCCTCACCTACTGTCTCAGCTATCGGCAACAACAAGGACGAGGGCCAGCAGCAGCCGCAGCAGCACCCTGCCATTCACCGGCCCCCGGCCTCCCTCTCACCGGCCAACCTCCAGAACAACAGCGGCTCGCCCAAGCAGCCCGTGGACCAGCACAACAACTCGCCCGTGCAGCAGCATCACCAGGGCAATCATCATCACGCCGGCGGCATGGACGGGAAGAAGGCCAAGCCGGCCCAGCCGTCGCCCTACTGCGACTTCTGCCTCGGCGACGCGCGCGAGAACAAGAAGACCGGCGGCTCCGAGGAGCTCGTCTCGTGCAGCGACTGCGGCCGCTCAGGTAAGCCCCATAACCAAAATCAACAACATCATCCCTTGGAGGAGAGAACCAAGCGCAAGTACACCAGGCGGGCTAATAATCACAATTGAGCGGCACACCTCTTGTTATACTTGCGATCTTTAGACCGAATCATCATCATCATCAATGTATGATTAACTCTGTAGGCTCTAGCTCTTGCGAATTGCTGCTTTCTTGTATTTGAGCCAACGCATTTATTTTTTCGAACAACATCAAAAATTCTTTATTTTCTACGTATATATGCATTTGAATTTTAGCATTTTTCTAAACAATGTTTCATGTTGTTTTCGTAGAGAGCTACGCGTGACATATTCTTTGTAGGATGCGCGCGCAGCAATTGTTAAGTCTAAAAAATTTTCAACTTTTATTTTATCGCATTGCTCTTCTTAGAATGCAAATAAAATCATTAAACCAATTTTCACTAGACTTAACAATTATCCATTAATCAATTAGAGTAAAGTTAGTGAAAAATTTAGCAATTTTTATTCATTTTAAGTATTTTATTCTGCCTATGTTGTCAGTCGATTTTAGTTTTTTTTTTATCGAGTGGCCAGTATATCAAGGCGAATAATGCGCTAAAAAATCATGGTCAGACAAGTGAAAATAAATATACTGTGAAAATAAAAAGAACAAATACTATAGGTCTGATCGAAATTCAAACTTGTGCAATAATCGGAGCTGCACAGTAAAACGGTTGAAAGCTTTATATTGTACGCTAACTAGTCAAAGCGAGACAAGCACTCGAAAAATAATTTTAATTTAAACAGTATTACGTTTGATAAAGCAACAGGATAGATTTGATTTGACAATTTATGTATCTATTAACTTTATATATTTATTTCGGTTTTATTCTGGAACTGAGGATTCTGTTGCGATTAAATTTTGCTTTGTCTTTAATTTGACTAAAAGTACAAGATAATTCTATAGTAGAAAAAAGCAAACGACAAGATGATAAAAAAAGAAGTATACGTTCGACCATTTGTTAGGAGAATAAGAGGTAATCTCGCAAAAAGTATTTTAACTTTTGTATTTTATTTCATTTTAAAAGAAAATGTCGACTGCAGCTCTTGTATTAGGTAATGTCGCGTACCAAGTGAGTCTTTTACTCGTCGGGCATTATAATTTACTACTTTTATTTCTTATGATATAGAATAACAGGCATAGCCTATATATTCTGATCAGTAGCTAACAGTTAAACGTATTAATTGTAGACATCCAACAAACAATAGAAACACCGCTTTTTCTATAACAAGTCTTCTTATTAAGTTTTATTATATTGAATGGAAATCGTTCTCGTGGTGGTTTCACAAATAGCCTACTTTTATACAGAGTTTCATGTGCGCATTATAAGTCATCATAAAACTCCATTCTATACATTTTTAATCGTTTTTTAAAATCGTAATTTTGAATATTTTATTGCTATTTTTATTTTTAAACTTTGTAATACATTTTTTATTCATAGATTGTCGTATTATTAATCGACTTACATAAAATTAAAGTATGGATTGTTTTATTAAACTTTTAGGTATATTTTGAAATTCCTGAACAACTTTAAAACAAAATTTTGTATACAAATATTTTTATAACAGTCATGATTTTATATTTGCTATTTATATAAAACATCACCAGTGCGATCATTCAACATATTAATAGTAGATCTCGCATGTGAAATACGATGAAATCGTACAATATAGTTCCAGTATAAAAGTCTACTGCACCTTCAATCAACTGCATAATCAAAAAACTGAAAAAACTAGAAATAACATATATATATAATAAATATTAGTAACAAAAATTGAGGGGCTCTTTTTATAAATACAAATTCTCTTCCGTATACATATTTTAAACTTGTACTCTCCAACATAAATGTATATTGGTACAAACCTTATGTGTTCTGAAGACTGAACGTTTAATCTGTTTCCATATCTTTTTTGAAAAAAAGTAAAAAAAAAAATGAGCGAGTTTAATTGATTGGTCGAAACTGTGATTCGTGTTTATATCAAATAGTTGATCCGTTATGCGTATATATAACTAAAATCTTTAAGCCCAATCGAGTGTATTCATAACGGAGATTTTTCAAGTCAAACCAAAACACGATGTGCCCTTAATGATAAAAAGATTAAAAAAAAATAAAAGAAAATAGAGGAAATTTTTGCACATTGTACTATCAAGATCGATCCGGGCGCAAATATTTATATGCGCGGGGCTTTTGTATTCAGCCGTCGCCTTCATAATATATCCTGGGATGTGATAATTTTGAAAACGTGTTTCTAAAAATATTTAAAGAGTGAAAATCAATTTTTTGCCTCAAATAATATTAGCCGAAAGTTAAAAATCTATAGTTCAGAAAACTTTGAATCAAAAATAAAATATAAACTATGTCTTAGGTATAAATAGTCTACTTGCTATTATATAAGATTTTAACCTTTAGAGGATAGAAAAATTTCTTAAAAGGGCCAAATTTGTATTGATGATTACACTGATATCCAAATTTTAAAAATTTTAACATTGGTCGTAATCTTTCCGGCCTGACCTTTTTAGGGGACTGCAGGTAGATCAAATTCTCTATTGGACTTGTTATTAGTGATATATAGACATAAATTGTACCTCTAAAATATATCAATTTTTAAAGAAAAAATGCCGGTCCTTTAAAGGTTAAAAATAGAAAGATACATATTACAAATTTTAAACTTGTATTTTATAGTTTTGGAATAATATCATACTATTTTCTTTTATATTTTGGTCAATAAAAGTAAAGACAAAAATTTTCAATTTCAAGTTAATTTCAAAGAGTTATTAAATCTAAATTTAAATAAAATTGTATATTAAAATTGTACAGACAATTTTTTGTACATAAACTTTTGAGAACTCAAAGCCGTTTTGACATAATTTCGCATCCCAGTGATAAAAGATATACGCGTAAAGGCTTGCAGCTGAACTTTATTATATCTACTAGAAAAACTTTATTTATTCCATTTTTTAAGATATTTATTTAATAAAATAATACATTATAAACGCTAAGCAAAAAGATGAATAAAAGAAAAATGCAGTTTCGATCATATTTACACCTACGAACGGAAAAAATACCACTTTAGAGAATAGAGCAATTTAATCGAGCTTTGGAATATGATACGAAAATGTATTTTGTGCAATGTATAATGGCTTTAAACGAATGCATTTTCACTCTCTCATAGGTTCATGAAAAAGCACAAATAATAAGCAGCGAGTCGTTTTTATTTCAAAATTTTTTCTCGAATGATTGATATCATTCTTTGTCGATTATTTACGGAGAATAAATGCTAAAAGAGAGAGTGTCTAAAGAGCGAATGAGAATAAAAATTTGTCAAGATAAAGTGAACCTTCGAGCCGTTTACGCGACGGTGCGATACAAAAGCGAATAGTTCCTCTTTGTTATAGAAAAGTGAAAAAAGATTTGTTATATTAGACGTTTTTTATTAAGCAATACCCGTGAGGCTTAAAAAAAAAGTATATAGAACTATTAATATTATTATTAGCACAATAATAATTAAAGTTGACCCTGCGTTGGTATGTTCGTGTGCAATTTCCACGATTGATGTTTAAAAAAAAGTAATCGATTAAATTGTCGAGTTTTCCAACAACTATATATTCATAGAGCTTTTTTAACTTTTCTTTTAGTGTGAATTGACCAAACCAACAAAGGGCCAATATTATTACTACTACTATTATTTTAACGTAAATAGTAAAAATTTAGTGTTAAGTGTATGCGAGCGTGTGTGTTTACGTGTGTGTGTGTGTGTGTGTGTCGAAGTGCGCTAAGATTTATATATAAATATAATAACGATAATTATTGTGTGAGAGTGGAAGAGAGTGCTGTACATGCGACGTTTATATTGTGCTGCGCCAAGAAAGAACGTGAACAATTCCAAGGTACGCCCTGCTATTACTTTTTACCACCTACTTACTCCGATCGATTTATTCGAGAAAAGAAAAAAAAAACGCATTGTTCGAAGTCAAAAAGAGAACAAAAACAGAGAGAAAATAAAACTTTTTGCTGAAAAAAACAAAATGAAATCAAGAATAGTCTCTTTTCTTTCTGGACGTTTAGTGCTGAGGAAAGGTGAAAGTCCGTTGCACGCGTTTATTGTGTTTGGCAAAATTTTTTCGAACATACAGATGAGATTCGGAAGGTATCCTTTCCAAATCTTTGATCGAGGGCGCGTATTTTTCTTTTGAAAGTTATTAAAAAATTGTGATGAAAATGATGACGAGATAAAAAAAAAAAAATAATATGCATAAATAAAAATAGCTTGGAGTTCACTGTTCTTCGGCACAAGATAAATGTCCTGGGCACCTTTTTTTCAACTCTCCCGATCCCGATATTCCCGTCCTGATCGAAAAATCTTGGTTACGCTCTTGTTGTAGGACACCCAACGTGTTTGCAATTTACCGCGAACATGATCGTATCTGTGCGCAAGTACAGGTGGCAGTGCATCGAATGCAAATGCTGCTCCATTTGCGGCACGTCCGACAACGACGTAAGTATTGTCGAGGATTCGAGCTTTTTTTCTCACTTTTATTTTTTCTTTCGAATTATTTTTATTTACCAAAAAATGGAATTTAATACTTTTTATATCATGTAATTCTATCTGGATAAAATGATTTATTAGTTTTTTTATACATTTTTTTAATGCATTCTTTTTAATACTTTATTTTTTCGCTTATGTTTATTTTCTCTAAATTAAATATTTATTATTCAAATAAAAAGTTAAAACCGTTTTAATTGCTTTTAAAAATATTTGCTTACTTAATATTGTTATTGGAAATATTATTTTATTATCTTTAATTAGAAAATGTTTGTGACGTTATAATAAGTTTTTGAATTTTGTTTAATAATATTAACTACAGTATAGTTGTTACATAAATTTTTTTATTTAAGTAAAAGAATTTCCTAATTACGTTAACCATTGACTTAAAATTTAATTTCAATTCTTTAATACTAAAAACAAAAATCAAGCAAAATCTTGCTAATTTATTTTCAAAATAAAAACTTTCTCCTCCAAACTATGACTAATAAAAACAAAACCAACTGCACCGCCACAAAAATTGTCGCTCTCGAAAACTCTAACCCCGGTGCCGCCGGCTTACTTCCACCCGCTCCAGGACCAGCTGCTGTTCTGCGACGACTGCGACCGGGGCTACCACATGTACTGCCTGGCGCCGCCGCTGACATCGCCACCCGAGGGCTCCTGGTCCTGTCGGCTCTGCATCGCCGAGTTCCATCACCGGCGCGACTGAAAGCGGCCCTCCGCTCGCGGCAGCCGAGCAGCCGACAGCAGCCATCGCAGACGAGCCATCTTATAAATACGGATTCGCACATACCTTCGTTGTTTAGATGGAAATCTAGAAGAGTGTGTGTGTTCGAGAGTGGATGGAAAGCGCGAAAGAGAGAAGGATGAATTGATTAAAGAGAGAAAGGGCAAAGAGAAATAAGTGTATACGGAGCTTGTATGGGAGAGCACGTGTAAATGTTTGTATGTAATAGAGATATAAACGCGACAACGACGATGCAGAGCAGACGCGACGGCTCGCGATGTAATTGTTTCTTTCGTTGCCTTGGATGACGATGGTACATAGAGTAGATAGATATACGTCGATCGCGAGCGCAACAGTTGTATGTATACTTTTTAAAGACTGCGTCTTGGCGCTCGGAAGAGCGTTGGTTGTTCGATTTTATTTTATGATAAATAATTAAATACTCTTGTTTCTCGGCTCACTCCTGAAAAGGACATTTTTAAACGAAGTAAAGAGGCGCACATGAAATTCAGGATCCAATAAACAGCTCGTAAAATCATCATTCAGCCACGCTCCTCTCAAGCCAAAACGGGTCGTTACAATGACGCTTAAATACGAGGAAGGTTTTCGCCACTTTCTACATATATTCTTATATACACACACATACTCGCATCATTAAATGCCACATCCAGTCCCCCAAAGCGAATCCACAACATATAGCTCAAAAGTACGGTGCGATTTTTTTATTTTTTCGGTCATCACCCACACATACACACGACACATCTCTCAGGCATATTCTTATGATCTCAGACGATTGATATGTAAAATCGCATGTATATCTATACGATAAAACGCGCACTCTGTCTCCCGGGAGCCTATGTACTACGCGCGCGTGTGTGCATTTTCTGGCCTCAGAAACGCGAGCGGTGCACTAGTAGCATAATAAGCTGGCGCGCGTTGCGTAACCTTAATCCGTATGCTCTTTCTTCTGCAAGCGCTGCGCCGAGAGCTGCTCGATATCGAGCGACAAACTCGGCGCTTATAAATATTATCGATATTTAACGCGCGATTTTAGTGCGCGATGTGGTGGATATTTTTTTTTTAAGGTGGAGCCCGGAAATAGTTAGTTTTATTGACGGATTTAAATGTGGAATAAACTATTGATTTGTATTGTTGAGATTTGTTTTAGAAGCGCTTTTTTCTTTGGAGTAGTTTGGTTCAGATGACAGTCCGAGTTTTTGAATTTTAATTATACATTTCTTGTGATAGCTTTTTTTCGAGATTCGTGATTTTTTTTAAGTATTATTTTAACACTATTTTAATTGTTCAAGAAATTGGGAAAATTTTAAACTTTCATACAGGAAAATGCTGTAAATTATAGTTTTTGAAATATGTTAGTGTTCTAACCCTCTTGAATATTTATAGTATTGTGAATTTCGACATTATCAAGACTTTTTATGCAACTGTGATAGGTACAGCATTCTGAGCCATTTTAACGAGAAAAAAATTATGTTTTTTACAATTTATTTACTAGCCTTAATTTTAAGTGCAGTTTTTCTTTAATAGAAAATTTGCCCATTCTAGTTTTAAATGTGCATAATTTTTATAGTTTTTAACAAATATTTAATGGTTTATTCTACATTTATGAAAAATACTGTAAACTTTATATAATAAGATTAATATTATTAATAAACCCAAATTTAACAAAAACCTGCTATGTAATTAAAAACATGTACAACGATTGAGCTACACCTTAATAAAAAAAAGGAATTGTAACTGTAATATATGTCTTGCCTGATACTTGGTGAGATTTGATCTGCTCATACCTCTTGTAAATTCTTGTAATTTTAAGTGTATTATGTTGACAATAGACTAATAGTAGTTCTTAACCAAACGACTGAAAGTAGCCTGAAATATTAAGAAAAAAAGTATAAGCGAAGCAGTTTTTTTCGTAATAAAACAATACTCTTCTTGTTCACAAACCTTGAAATGTATACTAAATCTTGATGAAAATTTCGTCTACTCTGGACGACCCATTGATATGGTGATTAAGCTTTCGAGAAGGGCAATGAAAGACTTTGGAAGTTACATTTTTCCAGACGTAAAATCTGTGTTTTTTTAACAATAAATGCAAGTGTAAATGCGCAGGCACAACAGCCGGGAAAGTGTGAAAAATTGAATTTTAGAATTATTGCTGGAAATCCCCGATAGAAATGTTGCAAAGTAAAATAAAATTGTGTATACGCCCATGTGAATTTTTCATTTGTACTATATATATATTGTATTTTATTATTTGTACTATAAATATGCATGCTGCTTTTCAATTTTTAATTTATAACTAAATTATTAAATAATTAATAATAATTAGGTAATTATTATTAATAAAAATTGTAAATTATATCAATGTGTACATTTGAGAAAATCGTATTTTTGCAATAGTTCCGTCGGGGGTTTCCGATTACACGTAAGTAATATTTAATGTCTCGTATATTAAGCGATAGAGTTAAAAAGAAAAAAATTTTCTTTTTATCTGTACGTATAGTACTCGAAGCTTTTTACACTTAACGACATAGCAGTTCTCCTCGGTAGCAGCATATATAAATAAATATAAATATAGTTCTTAAAAAAAAGTGTAAGGAATGAAAAGCCATTGCGATAAACTGAAGTTCTAACGATTATAAAAGCGCTAACGATTATATAACGTCTCCTTGGTTGTTTTTAGCCCAGTATTTTTGTATTTTACATGTAACTATATGTGAATCGAATGAAATATTGTGTACTTAATTATATATTTTTTTTCGTTCTTTTTCAATAATGCTCTGGTGATATATTTGGTACTCAACGCAACGTGAGATGAAAGATAAAAATGTGCATATTTCCTTTCTATTCCTTTTTTTAAATCCAAGGACCAAGATGCGATCTAGTAGATTTTCGTCTTGTGTTTAAGGTAAAAATAGCAGAAACGAAGGAAATAAAAAAAATAATGATTACAATAATGAAGTGAATTGTACACACGAGCCATCGTACGCCGAGAATTGCGTCTCCGTTGATTCTAATATGCGTCCTTAAATATAATTTTTATACTGCTTATTTTTAACAATAATGTACGCAAATTTGAATAAACATTAGTTTATACAAACTGTATTTCGGCAGTTACTGCTTTGTTTTCTAATGAAAAATTGATAACAATTTTATTAGAATATAATTATTATTACAATAAATTTTATGTTATACTGTATTTAAAATCATTACATATAAAAATAGTTCTTAGATACTAATGCTGGCTAGAACAAAAATGTCCTTTCTTTATAAAACTATCGTTTAGCTTTAAAAATGTACAAATTTCTAAACCTGCTTACTTACGGTTATTAATATGGCATACAAAATATTACCACAAATCTAACTTTTAAAAAGTTAACAAATTTTTCGCGGACACAAGTTGTTTCATCTTTTGAAAACTGAATTTAAATATTTGTGTGAAAAAGCTTTCTTTTCTGTAATATACTTTCAATTACTTTAAAAAAAATATTCTTAGTCGAATTCAACGAGAATCTCATCCAGTTCTTTACGCTTAAGCCCGGGAACAGTAGCGTCTTTAGCTGGGTAACCAACAGGCAATAGCAACACTAGCTTTTCGTTAACAGGTCGGTTCAGCAAAACTCGCAGTGCCGGACCACAGTTCAACGGCGTCGACGTTAGCGTCACAAGCCCAGCATACTGCAAAATAATCGAAACGTTAAAAACAATCAGAGTCAAACCACAACAACTACCTTAATAAACTCTCAAATACCTGGATAGCAGTGATAAGAATACCACAAGCGATAGCAACGCTCATTTCCTTGTAATAATGTATCTTCCTCTTGCCATTGGGCAAGAGTCCATAGTCCTGCTTGAAAACAAGAATGAGATAAGGCGCCTCGGTGAGGTACTCCTTGTGCCAGTCGGTTTTCAGCGGCCGCAGGTCAGTCGTCCATTTTTTGCCCATCCGCTTCGTGTAGTTGATCTCCTCCTCGCGCTCGATTATGTCTCGGATGTCTTGCTTCACCTCCGCATTCGACACGACCACAAACGTCCAGGGCTCCGTGTGAGCACCGCTCGGCGATGTACCTTTCAACAAACATTTCGCATTAAGTTAATAATTTTATAAAAATGTTGCTCGAACACACGCGATAATCTATCGACGAATTCAAATTAACTGGAACTCGCATCGCGTGTAAAGCGAAGGAGATAAGCGCGACGAGTAATCATATATATATACTCACCAGCGGCTTTGATGATGTTGCGAATGGCGTCACGCGGAACTGGGTCGCTGCTGAAGAAGCGCAGGGTGCGCCTGGAATTGGCGATCTCGTAGAATTCCGACGAGCGCTTCACAATCTCGTTTTCGCTGGGCCTCGTGTACTCGAACTTGACATGCTCCAGGTCATTGGGTAGGTAGGGCTGCTCCTCGGATTCGACGTTTTCGCCGTATTCGTTGAATTCTGCAGTAAAGACGGATTGTTATTAATTAGCGCGGAGCTATCGGCGGCGTAAAAGGGTACAAGTTCATAAAGCTATCAGGTTCGCTATCGATTTCTTCGTTAGGGGTAAAATTCCGATCTTGAAAGAACAAATCTTTATTGAATCTGATCTTAGTCACGCTTAAAATTAATTACTTTAGATAAATAGATCCAAATCAAACATTAAAATAGCATTAAAGCAATAAACTTTTGGCAATCTTTTCTCCCAAGGTCGCATGTACAACTTTCAATTAGTCCCCTCTCAAGTTTCAATCCGGCTCCGATAAGCCCGACTATTTTTCCCCGGCCTAATCTCGCGAAAACACACACATACAGTCGACGAATTCGCCGGCCGATTTCATACACACAGCCGGTAGAAAATCGGGCTAAGCTCGATAAGATAGTGCCAATCGCTCGCCTTCATCTGGGCTCAATTCCTTCGAAGTGCTGCTTTCCTCCCGCGTGAACTGCTCGCCTTTGCGCCACGACTTGAGCAACAAGTTGACGATGCTGGCTATGGCGATCGTCGCCAGAATGTAGTGGCCGTACTTGGCGAAGAAGGGGAAGCTGTCCAGGCCCTTTGAATTTCCCGCCTCCATCGCCGCGTTTGGGTTTCTCTGCGAATTGATTTATAATTAGCAGATGAGCGAGAATTTGAATTAGTGATTAGAATACCGGTTTTTATGGGATTTTGCTGATGGTAATGAGGATCGTTTGGGATACAGGCGGTTTATTTTTGATTATTTTTCGGTTGCGTCAGCGAGAACGTTCGACAAACAAGTATACTCTATAGAGTTTGAAATATAATTTGAATGTGAAGGCTTAGTGGAATTTTATTATTATTAAATTACTGGTAAGTTTTTTATGATTTATGCTATTTTTTACTACTTTAAATGTAAATATTTTATTCTTTCATATCTTTTGAAGTCAATCTCTGGACAATGAGCTGGTTCGACTGAATAAATAAAACAATCACGTGATTTTCTACTTCGTGTCGTTTATAAAGAATCACTGGCTGGAAAGTGTGTTAAGTAAAGTATAAACATTGCTAATAAAAAAATCAATTATTGATAGTAAATTTAAACTTAAAGACATATACATATAAAAATAAATATTTTTTTGTATTTACTATTTTACACTCAAACAAAATATTAAATTTATAAAATAAAATTTTTTTAATTTGGTTTTAATATTTTTATATAATCTAAAGTTTATAGAATAATAATATATAAATTTCAGTAAATAATTTCTCCTGTTTGATAATCTCAGACAACTATATTTGTCGAAATAATTATTTGATTTTATATGAATATTAACTTTGTAGTATAAGGAGCAACTTTTTAACAATGTAGGGAAAACAAGACTCGGTAAAATATTTAGCATATTTCTTAAGTAAAGAAATATATAAAAAAAAACATAATTAATTAATTATTATGATTTAATAAATTAAGTACAGTCATAAATTTATATTATGAATATTAATTTTCAAAAATTTTATAAATATTTAACGCATATAAAAAAAAATGTTCTGCTCACTTTAGTTCTGCTGTCCCTGATATACTAATCCTAATGTTAAAGTAATCACTCACCCTACTTTCAAACTACGTTAACAAAGAAAAAAAAATCCTCATTACTCATTCAATTTACTCAATCAACCATCAACACTCCAGTAAAAAAAAACTTACTATTATACTTACAAAAAAAATCTATCTTCAACAAACTTGTATCTCAGTCCTCTCCCCAAAGACTGAAACTTGATAAAAAAAAATCGCGCGAGTAGATCTAAGGACTATATAGAGCCAAGCTCGATCCTCGCCGGCGACTGAGCCGCGCTCGATGAGCAGAGTCGTGCGTAGGTGCTTTCCTCGCGGTTTCGTTTCTCCCTTCCCACGCACAGCTGCTTCG
>JAPYZB010002161.1:0-13113 GCA_030522745.1 Eupelmus kiefferi
TTCAAATTATCAATGGCATTTACTTTTAAACAGCAAGTGTAGCACTTTCAATAACAAAATACGTAAGAAACCTTGCATCGATTTTCTCTCAGAAAGAGGAAGCACTCCTAAATATTTCAGCGCCATCCATTAGCATCAATTTGTTTGTGATTAAAATGATGGCAAATGATTCATCTTCGCAAGCTTCTCGATTTATTCGTAGTAAGCTCTAAAATTCCAAAACGCATTAATATTTTACCGTTAAACGTTAAAGGAAGGCTAATACGGATTCCAACGAGCCAAACGCTTCTTATAGATCGATAAAGAATAACAGAAATTCAAAGATAATTTAACTCGCTGCAGAAATAGAGTATCAATGTATGTTCCTTTTCCGATCGTAAAGAAAGATTTTAAACTCATAAATTTCGAATGGATAGTTTCTTACCGCTAATGGTATAACGAATGGTCAATAAATTATTATTAAAATAAATTACTGTAAAAAACTGAAGAATAAAAATAAAGAAAGATATATTTCATTATATCATATTGATTCTACTTGATTAATATATGATATCGAGGCTAGTTGGCAAAATGCTTAGTATTTTATTGATTGAAACCGTGAATATATTATAAAAATTGTAAGATATTAAGTGTTTTTATCTCATCCTGCACAATCAATAATTCAAAGTATTTTAAATTCGAATGAAAAAATACTCCATTATAATACACGCGAATTGTAAATATAAAATTTTAACTTGCAGTCTTAAATTCCTATAAATTATCTCTCAAATTACTCAAAAGTTCCAAATTCCAGTTAAATTACATCCAAGATCTCCCTCTATAGTCCAATCAAAGAGAGCCCATTTAGGCCATTAACATACACAGAGAACCTCGACGCAAAGTGGACGCACTCAAGGCTGCAAAATATCACTTTGAGCGCTCGAGATTAGATTTCCCGGAGTGATAAAAGCTCGCGACGCCAGCAAAAAAAAATCACGAATCACGCAACTAATTGGGTTCTGTGCACGCCACGTGTGCACCTTTTCGCCTGACGACGAAACTGAAAGTCGAATTGTCAGGATATTCAGCCATGAGCTTCGTTGCGTAGCGTCGGCATGTTGTACGTATATAGGATATAACATGCAGAATCGGATGTGATCTCAATTGGAAGGAACTTTTATATAGTTGAATATTGGACGCGACGTGTACGAAATACAAACTTTTTTATGGTGGGTCGAGATTTTAGATAGTGTTTGCTGATTTTAGGAAATAGAATGTATAAGGATTTTTGTAAATAAAATAAATATCTATAAGCTAGTACTTATCGCAAATAGATGAAAACAATAAATTTTCTATTTGCCTACATAATATTTATTATACATTTGAAATATGAGAATCTAGGTATATTTAAAATCTTCCGGAATATCGAAAAAAATTCCGGTACATACCGCTTTAAAAAAATAACCGTAAATATGAAACAGATAGATAAAATTTTCCATCAAGGTTTATTTTTACCACAAAATCCATATTTACCCGCCGAATTATCTTTGATCTGAACAAAAGAAAAAAATAGAACCAAATGCAAATCCATTTCTCCCTCCCGCATAATTACCAAACGAATAAACCTGATCGCCCAAGGACTCACTCAGCGCATTTCGCCCCTCTATCTCGAGAAATTCCGGTAAAACTCTCTTGATAGAGCTATTCGAATTGGAATGGCCCCGTATACACGTATCCGTGTAATAATGCGATACGCCGCTCACATTCACCATCCGCGAGCTAGCAGTATAACTCGCGCGACGACGGCGCGACTACGTACAATTTCCGGAATATCGATTGTACACGCGCTCGTAAGCATGGAAATGCATAGCGATGAAACCGGCGGATGAGGATATATATCTACGCGGCAAAGTACTTAGCTACTCTATCTTACTCCCTCGCCTACAGACGAACTTTTATACGGCTCGTGTATTTCTTAAGGGTTAATTTTCGCGCGAGACGAGAGCGAGCGCGCAAAATGTGGGTTAGCGTACGAGACAAATTACGTCTGATTCAGCTGAGATTTTAAGTGGCCCGTGCGCAGTCGGACGAGCGTTTCGAAATTGAAAATGATAATTAAGTTCGTGACCACGAGGGCCGGAGAGGTAATAAATGAGGTTTGATATTACAAAGTTTTGACGTAGCTACGCTCGCGTGAGATTTTAATGATGACGGCGCGCTGAAGCGTAAGAAAAATATTTAGTCAAACGTTAGAATTATTTATCTTACTGTAGCTAGAGACTTATTAAAATATTTATATTTCAGCTAGAGATGTGAATACAATAAAATTTCACGGTTCTGTACGTTTTCATTTTTTACAAATGTTAAAGCATATTACCATACATTAACCAAAAAAATTAATTAATTCTCTTCAGACAATTCTCAATCTCAATTTAATTATTTCAGCATACTTTGAGACTTCCTAAAACTAAAAGTTAAATAGCTAGAAAATAAAATCCAGAAATATAGACGCCTACAGAGTGCAGCTGCGCACAATTTGGCATACTTCTATGGCCCTTCAATGCTCAAATTTAACTTACTAGGGAAGCACGGTAATCACGGTAGTACTGACAGCGTTTAAAGTCACTAAACCTTACACCCATAATTTTCTAAATCTATACAAGTGAAAAAGTACCTTTTTTATTCCTAAATGAGTTGGCACCTGCTTTGTAAAAAGTAACTATAATTCTTTTCTTATTAGCTACACAAATTAAAACATTCAAAAATCAAATTTTTTTTTATCTATCGTTATTCGACAAAGTAATTGAAACTAACAAAAATTCTGTGAGACACACAGACTTTTTACACGCAGATATTCCATTCAAAGAAAAAGAAAATCGTGTTTATGAAACTCCTACCCTACGAGACCCGTCCGCCGTCTACCCCCTGTACCGGATCAGCTCGACACGCGCGCGACGTTTCATTATCGCCGACGGCTATAAACAACATTAACGATGCAAAAAGGCCAATCCATCCAGCGTAACCCATGCCGATAAGGAAAAAGGGTCCTTCATTCCTTCAACAAGCACGAGGGGGGTATTTTGACGGGTTCCTGCATCCGATCGCATCTAAATGAGGTTGACCGTGTCCCTCGCCTCGGACGCTCCCTACCCGAGGGTGCCAAATAATCTTCTCAGGTCGGCAAATGGGCCTTTCTGGGTATTTCGGGAGGCGATAATCGATGACCTAGATATTTTCGGCGATCTTTTTCCGAGAGGCTCCTTTTCATGCACATATTTAGATTGCCGGGCTAAGGTGGCACGGGAAATTTTTCTGGAATTCGAGGAATCTCGATCGTTTGAAAGATGTAGGAAGCCGTGACGTGGGAACGTGTCTGGTTGTATTCGGAGTTTTAGTCTTGAGATGTATAAGGTGTGAAGCGTGTTTCATGTTGTCGCGTGTGTTATAATGCCGTACTTAAAGCAGGACTGATTAAATGATTTAACGCTATAAAATGTAGTCTTGATTTTATGTTTATACGAGTATTGGATGAATAATTAAATAATCTTTCTAAAAGCGTTATAATTGTTTTATTGCTACACGATTTCTAAACTATTAACTACAAAAATAATAGTGACAAAAAATTGTTACACAGCTATTTAATTCTCAAGAAAAACAGTTGAAAGCATATTCTAAATATATTTAAAAAATCTATCAAAGAACTTTTTCAATAACTATGCACAATACTGAAAGTGACGTTAAGGCAATCTCCTCTCACGCTTTATAAGCTACTACAAAAACGTAATTTCACTCTTATAACCTCTACAACATCCACTAAGATCGAAACTTTCATAAGCCAATAACTACTCCAATACCTTCGATCTTTCCTTTGCCATAAAATAAATTGTCCACAGAATTCATACAACAGAACGTCAAGCTTCCACGCACTCGCTACTATACACACTTAAAAAAACATTTATCCCCGGTAGTACACATCCACGTCGGCAGAGAAATTCATTACCCACCAATCAATCAACCCTCTTGAACCCTTCCGCGTCAATTTTCCGGCTCGCAAACTCTATCGTTCCCTCGCGCGTTCCGCGAGCAAATTCGCTCCCTACCAGCCACATCCGACCGAGCGGAACAAAAAAATGCGCCTCTGAATCGATATATAGGAGCAAAAAGTATTTTTGCACTGGTCATCGTGGGAAGCGACTACTCGAAGGGGAAGAGTCGTCGTTGTTTTTTCTCTTCGGTGTTCTTTTTTTTCTCAACGAAGAGCTTCTGAGAATGGCAGGAGGGTCGCGCAACGGAGGAATGCTCGGGGCGCACTCGAGTTTTACTACGAGGGGGTTCGGTCGCCCTCCGCGCTTCTGTGCGTAATTTTTCTTTAAGGAGCTCGAGCCGAGCGTACTAGATTTTCCGGAGTGGAATTTTTTATTGGGGGGAAGATTATTGATTTTTTTTTCCTGCAATACTGTTTATTACGAAAGGGTGAGAGGTTCTTTGATAATGTTAAATTTTTTAGTCTGGCTGAGAATAATTTTAACGTTTAAGTAAATAATTTAAATATTATTTTGATTGTGTTTTAATTAAAGCTATTTGTTAGAAAGTAATTATTTTTACAATATAATTTACCTTACTGGATTCATTATTTACTTTAAAAAATATTAAAAACCGCGCTTTGTCATAAAAGGAATTTCCACAGAGTATACTAAATTCTTTTCCATGATAAACTTCAAGAATCCTTTTCACTGCAGCATTACCGTATTTCAAATGTAAAATAAAGTCACCCTTAAACAAAAATGGATTACGAGCTTTAGACCAGCGCACTATAATGAATTACCTCAGCATCTATTATCATTCCGCTAGATTCGCGATCCATGTACTTTCATATCTCGTCACCGGAACAGTATTCACAGACTTAACCAAGATCTAACAAACCGGCTTGCGTCCTTCTACTCTAAAAAAATCTTCCAGACCCGAATTTATTATCCCTAGAGCTTATTTATTTTAACGAGCGAGCGGAATGCACATCGTGTCTCAGCTCCGCCCAGCATCGACCGTCGCTGTACTCACTTTTCCGGAAAAATCCGATAAGGTTTAAGGCTACCCATCTAACCTCGCCGCTGCAACGGCGAGCCATAAAGTAAGACTCGCGCGGAATCCGGCGATAAAAAGAATGGACCGAAAAGTAAACGAGCCGAGGGGGGCTGGAAAATCCGCTTTTCAACTAGAAAACAGAGAAAATATTTTAGCGAAAAACCGTGCGCGACATGCACAATGCCGACGAGGGGGCTAGGGGCGAGTAAACAAATGCGGAATCGACGTGTAAACAAAAGGGGACGTTCAGCAGGAAGCGCGCCTCCGCGGAAGAGATGTGGAATCTAAAAAATGGGAACGCGCACGGAGAGAGAGAATCTGACGGGTCAACGATCCCAGGAGACGCGCATATAAACCGCGCGCCTTATTTACATTGTACAGTCCAAGTTCTCGCCTTTTTTCCCACGGCCGATCGATACGACTGCCGGTTATGGCTATGCAACTCGTGCACAGTGGAAAATCGGGTTGCATAAGAGCCGAGGCGAGTGTCAATATGTTTTCACGGCTTCACTCGCGAAGCTCCTTTTCTGAGAGCTTTGTTCGGTTTTTTTACGCGGGGGTTGAATGAGAGTATACAGAAAAGTATTTGCATTGTGTGAATGGGAGGGTTTCTGTTAAGAATTGTGAAGAATGAGAATTGTTTTCTCAGAAAATCAATGTGTATAAAGGTGTTTTAAGTGAACCATTGATAAAATTGAATTATTGATGCAGGTTTCATTCGAAAATTGTTATTTCCAATCTAAACATGCCATTAATGACCAAGAGTACTATCAATTGCACTACTGATTCATGTACTCGGATAGCATGAATATTGACTTTGCTCGGGTATACGTCTGCCATGACGTCGAAACACTACCAGATAAATTCTACGTTTTTTATCCCGCACATCTTTCAGCAAAAACATTCGAAGCGTTCTTGAATATTCCACAAAATCTTATAATTCTAATTTTAACAAAATTATTGAACAATACACTTTTTTTAATAATCTAAAAATACTTTAGCTAAATTCTACTAAAAATAAACGCACAAATCCTTAATGTATATCGCTCAAAGCTTGCAAATACTACATGGCAATGAACTACAGCATGAGCTTCAATAAATATCGCATCAGAGTATCATCCTTTGAAAACCATATGTTTCGCCGCCTCTCGAACCTTCGCAAAAAAGCAACAGAGTAAAAACCAACACTCGCGCTTACAACTAAACAATCCTGTAGCGTCGCTCTCTTTTCCTCTTTCTCTTTCCTCTATCTCTCTTTTTCCTCCAATATTCAACACGTGTCACCGTCGTCGAATCGCCGAAGCCTCTTGAAAGACAAGAAAAACACGTGTTAACCCTACCGGAGGGGGACTGAGGTGCTTACACTACTACTACAACCGCGCGCACTTGCTCTCGCTCTCACACGTGTGGGTCGAGGGGGTTGCTGTTGTTTTGCGTACACGAACGCGCGAGCGACACTGCCGGCGTGCCGCGTACGTACCGCTTGGCGCGAGAGCTTCGACTGACAAGCCGGCACGCGAGTTAGAGGGAGTTGATCTCTCGCCGCCCCTCTTGCAGCATCGATTTTCCGAGAGGGTGGCTTGGGCGTCGGTAAGGCAGGGTGCAAGCTTGGGTTAGGTTATCGATGGTCGCAAGGGGTGGCTTTTCGAGGGTCGGTTAGGGAGGGAGCTTCCGATTAAGCTCGGGGCTAGTTCAGAGAGCTTTCGGGAATTCGGTTATCAAGGTTTAATCGATAGGGTGGAAAAGTGTTCGGTTGGGTTGTCGATAAAAAAGAATTTGTAGTTACCTTGTGATAAGTGAGATTTACGTATTGAGGTAAAGATTGGATTCTCATTGATTTGGTATCCGTATAAAACAATTCTTCCAAACTGTACTCTACATTTTCTAGATACGGTAATATATTTTATTTTAGCCAGATAAAATTTTATTCTTTTTATTTATATTTGCATTAAATGTATTATCAATGTAAAATATTCTCATATGTTCATAGATTGAAAATCTACGATACACTTGGATGTTTGCATTCTACAGTTTCTCTACGAGCATAATACATCGGCATATGTACATAGTTCATTATTTAATGTTAAATGTAGATTGATAATGATAATTTAAAAAATATTTAGTTATATATACATTATAAACTGATTGAAGAATTTTGATCAACTTTCCCTTTGAATGCACTTGTGATAGTTTCTCGAAACATCTAAGAAGAATTCATCTTTTACGACGTCCTCTCTCGATTACCCACGGCTCTTCGGAATTTAATTAGTTTTTAGTATCCCGTAATAGATAAAGTAATGCTTTTCTGACTGCTCTCTTTCAAAGGTTCTTCTAATTGAATTTTTACAAAATAAATGTTACATTAAAACTACGATTGAATTATCAAAAAAACATTGAATAGCACTCAATACTTCCGTCAACGGTTCTTTATTAAAGTTATTAATAAGATAAAAATTAAATAATTGCATAAAGGGATAAAATTTTAATCATCTTATTAAATTTTATATTTTTCTAATAATTAATCTTTTGCAATTTTTTATAAATGTATTTTCATGACTGAAGACGGTTGTATGCCTTAAAATTTAAGTTGTTCAATAATTTTTATCAGTGCGAGCATAAATACGTACTTGCGGAAATTACGTGCTTCTGAATTTTAACACGGTCGAGGGGCAAAAAAAAATAGGCATCGCGACAAACTTGTTTCCGCTGAAGGCACCACACTCGCGGGGATAAAAACATCTTTACCGTACGAGAGTGGTTTAAAATTGTGTTCTTGCAGCCGGGAGATTTTACATTTATATAGGGGATTTTTGTTTGGGATAAAGTGAGCACGTGTTGGGCTTAGAAGCACTTTTTGAGGACGTTCAAAACGTAATTTTCCGCGAGGCTTTGTTTTTTAAAAATAACCACGTTGTTAGCTGTTAAGATAAGATTTTTACGTCATACATGATTGTATATATTAACACCATTGAGTTTCTTAGAAAAAGTTAGCAAAACTATGTGTACTGCAAGACAGAGAAAGTTACTTGTACTAAGAGAAATGCAAATAAGTATAGCATAAGGGCACGAAAATTTTAGAAAGTGCAACTCTTCTAATTTGCATATTCGTATAGAGAGCAGCAAGATATGAATTTTAAAGAACAATTTGTGGAAACTAAGCTGAAAAATACACGGTAGAAGTTTGCGAGACAAAGTAGATAGTGTGTTTGCTAGAAGTATAAGTAGATGTATGCCGAGTTTGGTACGCCACGTGGTTTGAGCGCTCCTATATACGTACGTATATAAGTACCCTCAAAAATTATTAGCGCGTTTTTTCAGCTTTTTCAATGCTTCAAAGAATTAATCAATCTCTTTGAATTCTTGTATATCGTAGAGTAAAAACATAAGAGTATATTAGAAAACTTTTATTAATTCTTCGCATGACAAATTTCATGTTTAAATAGATTTTCCAGTATGCTGTCTGTAGTATCGTAATCAAATGTAAAAAATTTAAAAGAAATCCCGCCGAATTAAAAAATATTGCTCTTGACTCATCTGCTTGGCTTTTATTACTTTTTCATAATCTAAATGTCAGTTTTTCCGGATTATATTTTAATAAAAAAGGTCTTAATAATGAATACTATAATCTGCATGCTACATTCACAAACACTTTTTGTAATTTGAGATTTTCATTCATAATTGTATTATACTTGCTAAACTTAAATATTTATTTTTACTTTCAATGGATAAAGCTATTAATACAAGTTTTCATCGCAAAATATGCAACAATGCCTATTTTTCCAATAGACATCTAAGTACGACAGGATCACTAATTTAGTCACTATAAGGTAAGTTCCTTCACTTGCGATCATAATTAGTATCAATTTAAGTGCATTATTTGCTAAACAAGTGAAACTAGGACTTCGACTTTGACCCGTATAAGTTTAAGACAGTGCATGCTTGCAGAATGAGTGTAAAGGTAATGAAATAATTAATAAATGGATCAGTGATTGATTGATTTGATCGTCAAACAAAGACCCGTGAACATCAAGTGACTTTTGAAAGATAAAGTTGTGTAAGATACACAAATAGGTTAACTTATACCAATATATTATCAAATTATTTCGTAAATCAGAATTTTTCATATTGTAACAATTTTTTTTGAAACATTTTCCTTTCAAAACCATCAGAACCTTTTTATATTGACTTAATGATTTTATATACAAAAATTATGTATTCAACTATATATATTATAATTAAAATTTTGATAACATTTTATTTGAATATTCGTGCTCATGCATTTGTCATGGACTGATATAAAAGAAATTAAAACCCTTTTGGTTCAAGCTAAAATCCATGTGGTTTAGCGTACTTACAAAACGAAAAGAGGAATTTAATATCGGATTTCCATTGCGACAGCCGTTCCATTTTGCAATATTTCACACCACAAACGATCTTCAAAGGTAAAATTTATAATTATTAAACAATTATATTGAATTGATACAAACGTTTTGTGTTTAGTCGGTAAACTGTAAAATTAACAAATAATATTCCAACAAAGTATTAAAATAATTGCAGAAAATTTTATTTAAGTTTTATTGATTTATACAGAAACGATTAAATTTAATCTTTACAACTACAAATAAATTTTACTAAAAAATGACTTTACACATCTTTTTCAGAACCAAATTTTTGTCAGCATTCAGTAGCCTGAATTCTAGCAAAAATTCGCTTTTGAAAACTCGCTTTGCTCGGGCGAAAAACGTCTCAAGAAGCAAATAATCACCTTCCACACCCGTATCGAAATGTACTATAAAAAAACTACATCAATAATCAAATCAATTTGCATATGTAAAATACATAAATATATAAGAGTTATTTAAAATTATTTTATTTTATGTACATTTTTAGATGTACAAACTTATGTAAGTTAAAGCCATGTAAATAGCATTATATATATTTTTTTTTACTAAAAAGACCACACGAAGGCCAAATTATAGCTTTTATTCGCGATCAATCATCCGCGATTATTTTGACTGACCACACATATTGCGTAAGCAATTTCGATATTTAATAAAAATGACTGAGAATAGTCGGTCTCTCGCCGATTTCATTTTCCTCGTCACGAATAATTTTATCGAAAAAAAGCACAACAACAAAAATAAAAGGAGATGCACTTTCGATTCTTTCCAAGCTTTAAATTAATTAAATACTCTATAATAACTTGAGCAAAATATTTTTCGATTCCAAATAATAAAATTTTAAGCAAATATAAGTATATTTTTCTACATTTAGATTATGATTTTGGAAAATCAAAATATATTTTTATAAATGTTGATAAAGCTTCAATATACTTTCAAAGAATTACTAGTAAATCTTACGTCAAGTACATTTTTTTCTGTAGTACATAATATTTTTATATCTTTATATAAATTTCTCTTACATACTAATAATGTCATGGGCCATCAACCTAAAGCTTTACCACATCGTTAAAAGATTAAGCAATGTCAATACTGCGAATATGTATGAACAAATCAATAAAATTGTTGACTGACATTTCAGATATTTAAGAATTTAAAATATTAAACTTTCAAGAGGTTAACACGTAACCTAAACGTAATGATTATTCATTGGCGTATGATTAAAAGCAATTGTTTTTAAAACCAAAAACACTATAGTCAAAATTTTGTCGTATCGAAGTGTCGTAAATTCAAAGATTAAAACTAGTTGTGAGAGTCTTTTCTTGGCATTCTACAAGCTGAAATTAATAAAGGATGATTATAAATACGGCAATGAAAACTTAAAACATCAAAATAAGCCACAGTTTTCCGATCGATAGAGCCATTTATCATCCAACTTTCCCCGAACATAAACTAGTTTGTCAACTTTATTTAAGCTGCCGAACATATTATTATTTCGCCATAATAAGACTTGATTTTTTTAACGAGCTTGCAGTTTCCGCAAAAGAATTAACAAATTAGAATTAAATGATTAATTAAGAAAAATAACAGAATATTTTTTTCCTTTTAAAAACACTCAATGATGATCTAATTAAAAAACAAATTTTTGGGCTTAATTATACTAATATGCGACCATTTATTTTACATTTAAATTCAGGACAACTAAGATATTTGCTTCCATAGCCTATATTTTAAGAGATTATGCATATATACATTTACGATGAAGCATGAAATTTGCTACAATACTGCAGACACGTTTGATTGTCTTTGGACTTCGTATATCCTGATTATGACGAATATATTGACAGTCTGATTCCAAATTAAGCTCTCTAAAGTCATAAAATAGATGTCCAATTCCTTATTCCAATATTGTAATGATCGATCTACTTAGTCATGAGAATTAAAATCAAACGATCAATATCTGTAGTCGAAGTATAAAGTCTAAAGTCAATTAAACACGCCTTGCGCCATGCGAAACGGTTATTGGATTCCGGTCCACGATGTAGCATTTAATTTTAAAATAGCTTCCCGCTATCCAATTATAAAAAAAAAAAGAGAAAAGACACTGAATATTAGCACTATGCTCTTACAAAGACGTTTTATATAAACTTATACTTTTTCAATGTGCGTAAAAAAAATTGGAAATCCAGTATTTTTTTGTACCAATGGGAAGTAAAAAGAGAAATAGGTCAAAACGTTCTTTTCTTTCCGCTAGACTAAAGTAGACAAAATTTTGTAAATTCAAATATTAAAAATCTTGAAAACTATATAGAAGAATTAAAAATTAAAAAAATTTTTTTGTGTAGAAAAAGCACTTACGTAACTTATTATTAAAATTCTAATAAGTTCATTCTTCATTACTTTTTAATGCACAAAAAGGCCTAAACATGCTTTTGTCAATAATAGCACAGTAAAGACAGTAACGGAGCAAACCTGGATTAGTCAAATATATATATATATATATTTTTTAATTCAACGTGAGGAACGTTTTTGATTACTGTCAAACACATAAATTAACATTTTAGTAATTAGCCAACTAAATTCTGACTTGCTTACTAATTTTTATTATTACATGAACTTACTGATATGCTCATGGGTTTCTTTGGTACATTCAAATAAGAGATCTTTTAAATACGTCTCTTTATAAAATAAATGAACCGAAATTTCAAAAAATAAGTAACTCTTATTTATAATAACAATGATAAATTGTTATTTATAATTAAAAATAAATATATTGTGTACAACGATAAAAATTATTTAATTTTTTAAAAATACCTTTCATTTATTTTATAAGGAATCATATTATGAAGGGCTCCACAAAATTTTAGTTCATATGGTTCATTCATTGCAAAGAAATTCTACAGCTATTCAGTTAATGTAACAAAAATTAGAGAAAGGATTCAGTAGACTGTTACAAATGAATAAAGGTAGTTGAATCTAGGAAGGATTAAATTGTAGATTTTACTGTACATGATTAGATTCTAAAAATGTTTTTGTGATAAAATAAAATAAAATTATTGAATATAATGAAGAAAAAGAAATTATGACATCGTTGATGTAAAATCATGTAACATTTTTTGAGTGAGACTTTACTGAACCTTTGTTCAGGCAGAAATATAATGAAGAAAAAGAAATTATGACATCGTTGATGTAAAATCATGTAACATTTTTTGAGTGAGACTTTACTGAACCTTTGTTCAGGCAGAAAGAGTATACAAACGAATATTCTCATAATTTTGGAAATGTAAGTACATATTTTATGTATGCAACTACATATAAATCATAATTTTTTTTTAATAGAAAAAATTGTATTCTTCACATATAATTGAAAGAAGATTGTTCGTATACAGTAACGTAGTTTTGATAAGAAATTCAGCACAATAGTATAAACTTCATAAACTTCGTAAACTGCAATTAACTGTCAGCGCACATATTAACATTATGCGGACTGTATGTGTTTCCAAACCCAAGAAAATCAATTGCATTTTATTGTTATTTTTTATTTTATTTTTATTTTTCTTTATTTTATTTTATTGTATTAGTTTGATATATCAAACTGTACAATAAAACTACAATTCCAATATTTGATTAATAGTAAGTAATATTTTATTAA
>JAPYZB010002162.1:0-13458 GCA_030522745.1 Eupelmus kiefferi
GATGCATACGTTATTCCGGCTTTCAATGGCAAGATCTACGGATTATTCGGGATATTAATGGCTTAGCCTCGTGTTATTAAGTATTAAAATATATGACTAGCTTGTTATTTGGCTCTTGGGATCGGGGATTGTGTGGTTTGGAGTAAATGTTTGAAAACAAGAAACAAAAATCGAATGTGCTTGTATTGTTTTGGAAGTGATAGAAGACGCTAATGTGTCAACCTACAATTTCATGAGATTGCGTCACTGGAAATGTACATTTCAAGACGTTCATGTGCTCAATAAGACACTTAGTGTTAGCGATGCGGTAAAATTAATTTGACTTTTGTCAACAATTTGGTAAACAAGTTCTTCTATCTATATTTAGGAAGGAATTTGAAAAGAATCGAAGGTAAAGCCAAACGAATGGCTTTCATGCTCTTTATCTTTTTAATAACGCTATTGAATGATAATACTAGTCGAACACTAAATATAGAATAAACAAGTATGCATCGCAAAATAACTTTCAATGATACCAGTATCGTCAAACTTATTTCCCCAAAGGAAAATTTCAAAAATTAACAATCACCAACGATTATGCCCTAAACAAAATAACCACACCAAAATAACTTCATCAAACCGTCAAAAAGCAAGCTCAACGATTTCAACACCTAACCCAACAGAACAAAGAAACTAATAAGCCATCCAAAGCCCCCAGTAACCAACCACTAGAACAATTCTCACTCACTGCTAATTCGGCTCCTCCTCGCTCCATGTATATCCGCGCACCCGCAGAACATCAGCCGCGCGCAGAGAGCAGCGATGAGTCAGAAAACTCTGGTCGCTTCGCTGGCGTTACACAGACACACAGCAGATAGAGAGAGCGAGCCAGCGTACGCGGCAATTCTTTCAAATTGTCCGCGAGGTCAATCAGCCGACGAGATATCAAAGTGCGACCGTCCGCGCGCGCGCGTTGGCTCTCTCGTGAGAAGAGATGAGGCCGTGATGATGCTGCGAGGCTCGCGCGCGAGTTACGAGCAGCTAACGGAATAGCTGCATAACAAACTTCGTTTCGACCGTAACTTGTGGGTATTATGTGTATAGAGGCGACTGGAGGAGAGAGAAACTTTTCGAGTCGTTTGCGCGCCGGGTAGGCTTCGCGTTGGTTTGGCTTGATTGAATATCGCCTGCTTCGTCTTGGCTGGTTTTTAGTTTGGATTAATAAGCTAGTGTGCCTGAGGCGAGAGTAGAGTTTTGGAGCTAGTTGATATTAATTAGGATTGATATAGGACAATTGAGAATCCCAGGACCTTGCTCTTGTTTCGCGCGCGCAACGATGATGGAGTAAGAAGGAGAGCGGTATTTTTAGATTCATAGAGAGGTTTTATGTAATGTGAAAAAAATTTTACCGTTATGTTGGCGCGCGATATGCTGGATTTTTTAAATAAAGTTTGTAATTACGGTTTTTCTGTTGGGTGATACTGTCGTCGAAATATTAGGTAACTGAAAACCTCATTTCTTAAGAATAATAACTATGAAATCCAACTTACATTTTTAAAAAATTAAATTTTATTTTTAATGATTCTAATTATAAATACGAAATTTCAATAATTGAAAAATACGGTGTTTGAAAGGTTGAACAGAGGAACATGCAACTTTAAGTACTCAATTTTTTTGGTACTCGAACGATTTGAGTTTTAGTAGGCGATATATACACAACTACTTTAAGCTCACACAATTTTTCCATATACAACTAAATATTTTAAACTCACATAATTTTTCTAAGCCGTCTGATTGCATCGAGTTATTCGATAGTTCTTATTTATTATTTAGGAAAAATAACTCATATTGGGATGCACTATAAGAAATAATGTTTATGTAAAAAATAAATAAGCTCTTAAAGTTTTATCAAAGTTTTTAGAAAATAAATATAGGAAAGATATCTTAATTTTATTCATAAATTTTGTCATTGAAATTAAATCGAAAAACAGATTGTTCCTTATTAAAAGTATTTTTATTACATTATTGATTTACTCAAAAGAAAAGAAAAATATTATTCAGTTTGGATGGACTTTTAATTAAAAAACTTTTTTTATACAATTATTATGAAATCGTTATGAATAAGCCATTATTAAATCATAAAAACTATTAAAATTAGTCGCTTTAGAATTATACCAGGATATATTAGATATTGAAATATAAATATATATCGATATATTAATTATTGTTCCCAAATATGATATTTTTTATAATCTTAAACTATCTACCGTTTATTGTAAATTCACAAAACGAATTTACACAAACTTTTTATAGTTGAAATGTTACATCAAAAACTGTTGAATTAATTTTTATTTTTATAATAACAATGTTCATTAAAAATCATTTTTTTCTAATCAATAAAGTACTAAGTCCACGAATGAATTTTTATCATAAATAACTTTTATCTTTGTTGCATCGATTAGATATATATTTACCAGTTTACGGATTAAACCCAGGGGATACGAACAAGGGTGTTCCAGAGTGGTTCAGAGTATCCGGGAAAGGGATTTACGAAGACTTTAGGGATTGATTTCTGACACTTAAAAATTATATTAGTTGTAGTACCTATAGTTAATTCGAATTGGCTCTTGTTACCAAGATGTGAACTATCTCAATTGAAATGGATGGTTGTGATGTTTAGAATGATGTTGTTTTGCTATCATTAGTAGAGTGAAACTTAATAAGATAAATCAATAAAACTTAAAATTAACCTTTTGTTTTAATAATTAAAAGTTAAATTAAAAATTAGAAAGTAATTAGTTTTATGAAAAAATGTAAGAAGCTTATAAACAAAATCAATTACGGATTTTTTCGTCTAAAATTTTCTTCTATGTAGAATTTTTAATATAATTCTTTGTAATGCAACAAAAAATAAATCAAACATGTTTTGTCAACAAATTAACACTTATTTGTATTTAAATAGCTTATAACTCGAAAAAATTGTCTCAAAACAACTCTTAAAGCATCTTTGAAATTCCTTTTCCAGATACTCTGACCACTTCTTGTTTTATCAAGTCAAAATGCCAAAATTCTACCATATCTACATTCAAATACACAAATTTTTTTTGATAAAGAAGCTCACATTTCAGATTCCAAAAACATCACCGTCATAAAGTTTTAAAAAAGCACCGTAAGCTAACATTACAAAATGTTTCATTCCATTTAAAACACACCACTATAAGTCATACAATACTCCGAACATCCAAAGAATCTTTTCCATCCACTCCGTATTTTCCTTTTTAATATTTACTTTGCAAGCCTACTCTGACCGATTCACCCAAGCCATCCATCCCAAGACAACAATCAATTTTCCCCTCAGAAAGCGACGATAAAAAAAGAAATCCCACATCAATGCATTCAGGCAATATCCAGGTCATCGGCAAATGGCCCCAATGATTGGTCATCCCAAAGACCACCCCCCGCCCCCGCGTCACACAAAGAGCACTTTTCCGCGCCGTAAGAAAAGCAAAATTAATCAATATATCCTCCCGACTTCCTTACCTTCGCCCATATCCGCAAGCATCAGCTAAAAAAACAATAACACGATGAAAAAAAAAGGGCAAAAAAAACCAACCGGACGAGAAGCAGATCGCTATTTACCCTAAAACCTCGGCCTGCCCCCCGCTCCGTAAAAGCGCACTCGTCGTTTATTTTCCCAAAGTGAGCTGAATAGGGCAGCATCCCCGCGCGTCCATCAGAGAGAAGAAAGCTCCTGCGGAAGCTGCGAGAGAGAGACGGAGAAAAAAATACATACATACAGAGACATATCCCCGCTCGCAGAAGAAGAAGAGGCGGCAGCTTCCTCTGGCCGGTCCAGAGGAGGGGGGGGGGGGGCTATCCCGAAATCTCTCCTTCCGGAGCGCGCCGGCGACACACGAGTTACCTTAACTGCCATTGTGCTGCTCTCTCGTCCGGCGACGAGAGGGAGATAGATAGATACGGGCCGAAGGGGGAATAACAGAGACGTCGTCGCGTGCGTCTGACTCATCCGCGTTCAGAAAGAGCGTAGGTGTATGTGTGTATGTGTGTCTGGAGCGAGAGACTTTTATCTCGCTCTCTTTCTTTTCTTCTAGTTCGCCGGGAAGTTTTGATTGCCACTTTACTGCGGGCCCGCTTTCCTCGGACCGGCGCGCAGTAGTTTCGTGTTTTTCGGGAGAGATGAGGGAGAGTGGGGGAGAGGAGGGGTTTTTAGTGAGTCAGGCGGCTCGTTGATAAGTGCGTGTATGCGAATCTTTAGGTGCTCCGATGATTTATGGACGGCTTCTTTTCTTCTTTTTTTTTCTTGCTTTCGTTCTGTGGACTTGGCGTCGTTGGTTTTGGGAAAATTTTGCTGGGAGATGGTTTGGTGGTAGGCGAATGTTTTTCTGGCTTTCTTTGTAGGTTTCGTATGGTAATTTTGAAGGATAAGGCCTTCCGCCGACAGGAAGCTGGTGAATTCTGATAATTTATTTGGATGGGTTCTGAGATTTGTACTCATATTGTGAAATAGATTTACATTTTTTTTTAAGGATTTGGAAAAATTATGCAATTAAAAAGTTTTAACATGGTGTTATTTTTACTGCTTTCCCTTTTATAGTCTATAATGAAAGTAAGTTTTTATAGTCTATAAAAAAAGTAAAAGTGTATATATTTAATTGTTACTTTAATGTTGGTAATCTTTTAAGAAATCATTTAATCATATAAAATATTTGCACAGAAAAGATAAGGTTAGTTTATCAATTAAATATTTAGTATACTTTAGTTGCTATTTAAGCTTACCTAATATTGCATCACAAAGAATTACAAGTAATAAATAAAATAACATAAGGAAATAATTTAGTAAATAATATACGTACATAACAAACCTATATTATTCATAACTATACATGAATAATACACAGAAACTGACTATTTGGGAGTACATACTGAAACTACACTTTGGCCAATTGTTAAAGTTAAGCAATGTTGGGTTCAGTTACAGTTGCTGAATATGCAACGTTTGTGAAAAGATATTAAATGAAGAAGAGATACCTTTTGGATTAAATAGCCTTAAACTTTTATCCTCTTTACTACAATAATAAAACAACAAATAAAATAGGTACTTATATTAAAATACTAAAAGAAAAAAATTTTGAAATCAAATAAATGTTTTTCTTTAGTACTACTAAAAGTACTAAATAAAAATTTATTTATTTATAAAAACTATGTTCCTCTTAATAATAGTAATAAATTAATATACTAATGGAAAAATTAAACAATAAACTCTTTTTGATAAAGCAAATTATTAAATTCAAGGGATTTAATAATTTCATTTAATAAGTTCATTCAAGATAATATTTATTTGATTTCAGAAATTCTTTTTGTTCTATCAGTGAAAAATTTCCTTTACTGTAACTGGACCATATTTAAATTAACAATTCTGTAGATTACTATTCTTAATGTTCGTATCATATAATTCGAAAGATTAAAGGTATTTTCAGATTTTTAGTTAAAATCATTTTCTATTGAAATACAAAAATCATTATATTTTTATAAACAGAGTTAACAATTCGTAGCGCATTACTAATTCAAATCTAACATAATTATAATTACTTATTAAGTTTTTAAATAATCTGTATTAAACTACATTAGTTCGCTATAATCTTGTAAGTAAGTAAGTTCGTTTAAAATTCAATGAAAATAATAAATTAAAAGATCAAGCCGCATACTTGTGTCATAATCCATTAATTAATAAAATTAATTTCATTATTCACAATTTATCGCTATAACTAAACCGCATTAACAGCATCAATCTAGCGCCCACTCTACATAGGTACACCCAAAAAAATCAAATCAAGCCCTACAAAACTTTTAAGAAAATTAGAAAACCCGCCAGTCTCCTTTCTCAAATTGAAAAGCCCACGTAAATAATCCAAAGCTTTATATCCCCCGCGCAAAAAAGCCTTTAGCACATTGTCCTCGCAAATCAACGCCCAGTTGAGCGCGTCACGTATACAATCTCTAAGCTCAACCGATTACAAATCCACCCCTACCCCACGCACCTACATCGCCCGCCAAGGCATCAGCACCCCCTTAATTTCTCTAATTACTCAGCCCTGACTTCGCCTTTCATCCCTGCAAACTTAAGCGCACGAGTACACATATCCAGGCACATACGGTAATCAGAAGGATAGCTTTCGCTTTCTCCCTCACGGAGAGGTAGCCGCTTTGCGCGAAGAGGAAAAAAAGTCAAAGGGCTCCAGTTCCCCTTAAACCCCCATATCCCATATACCCACATACACATCTCGCTTTTAAACGCTCTATCTCTCTCGGGGTGGCCGCATGACGCGGCCTTGACTCATGTGATCAGCAGGGGTATATAGTAGTCTGGCTCTCCTTTCTCTCGCCCCCCGTCGACTTCCTCGCGCGCTGCAGGCTCGCATCGCATCCGAGTGTCGCTGGGGGGTTGCAGCATCAGTGCGCGAGGTTGGGACGGTAGAGACTTTTGTCACGGTTATGCGCGAGGAAAGATAGTTGTATGAACATCGGGCCTGACGTGCGCGCGTGCAGGAGCGTCGGCTTTGCTCGGCCAGCGCATCAATCTCGCGATGTGCATTGGCGTAAGTTTGATGGGGGTGGCGGGAGCGGAGATAAGTGAGAATGCGCACATGGCCGTGGTAAATATAAGAGATTTGAGATTGGATGGTGGTGGTGGTGGGTTCGTTTTTATTTTTTTAATTGATTTTATGTTTTATGACTGTTGATTGGAAATGTGTAGGTATATGGGTGGATATGTTAAAGAGTTGAGTAAAAATTTGTGTGAGTAAAAACGGTTGAGCTTTTAGTTTATAATGTAACGAAAACAGCAAATTTTAAGTAATAAATAAAAAAAAAATTGTTTTTAACTAAATATTTTACTAAGAATTAAATAACAAACCTTTAACATCACCTCAAGTTTAGTTATAGTATAATAATATACTAATATGTTAGAGAAAAAAAGTTAATTCTTTCATATTAAATTTATTCCTGTTTATTTATACATTTATATTATATAACAATTTAGAGAGTAAATTATAAAGAAATTATTATCATTTTATAACGTGTATGAAATAGCATTTGATGACTCAAGGGGCACAGCAGCGTTTAGAATACAAATATTTTTATTTTTCTAGATATCCCTTCAATATAGAAAAGAACTTTTTACTTTGTCTATTGAAAAAATGCACTTAAAATAATAACTGATATTTCACGATAGAATTGCCGTACTTGCTTGTCTCGCAAATATTAAGCTCAGCCCTGAAGTCAATAACTTTTCTTACCTACATTCACGAACCGCTCGCTCACAATAAAATAATTAAACAGAAATAAAACGACACTTCTACTCAAACTCAAAAACTAAAAAAAAACATTTCTCTCGAATCACCTAAACTTCCATCTCCCAGAGCTCGAGGTAAAATCCAGGCAGGGATGCTGCTCTCCGCATCCCTATCTACGTGACATCATCCCCCTCGCCGGTACCTATATATACATATATACAGCCATCGCACACGCGCGTGGCGTCAGGCCTTACGCTTGGTTTGGCCGGCTGCTGACTTCTGTCGCCCAAACTCTCTCCCTCCCTCATCCTCTATATATATATATACACACACAAGTAAGGTGCGGGCGCCCCTGCGTCGCCGGCGCGCGGCGCAACCCTCCTTATATAGGCGCCGCCTCGTCGCCAGCACCTCGCCGCTAGCTCTCTCTACTCGTCCCTTTACCTTTAATCTTTATCAATCCAAAGGCGGCGGCCGACGCGGACGCCAGCGCGCATTATTTACGCCAGATAACCGCGCCTACCCGTCGACTCTCTCTCCAGACAACACTGTAACCCCCCCTTAAGCGTGCCACTCTTTTTGTCTTTCGCACTCGCTTGCTGTGAGTGTATGTGTGTGATGGGTTAGGCACAATGAGAGATGTATCTCTCGAACACACTTACCCCCTGCGCAGCCTGCAGCTCGATCTCTATCACTTCGCGATGCCGTTCTGGGCTGTGTCCGTCTATTTCGGTTATGCTGCTTTCGCAGGGAGTGCGTGAAAAGCTCGAGGCTGGCTGGCTTATCATTTTTCTACTACTGATTTTGATCTGTCAAGCGCTCGTTTCTTTTCTATTTTTTTTCTTCTCGTAGCTTTTCTCCTTTTTTCTCTCTGTCTGCCTTTGTGTCGTGGCTGGTGAGCTACTTGCTTAGGGTGACTTTCTCGTGAATGGAAAAGTTACGCCGGCGAATTTTTCATGTCATTCTGACGCAATGGCCTGATTTGCATAACTGATACACTCGCGGACGTGTAAGGACGTTAGTTCCTAATTTATAATCTTTTGGGGATATGGCGAGCGTGAATCTTCGAAATATTTATCTTTGTATTTTTATGTTTGATCATCTTTCAATCGCGTAGGTGATTATTTGAAATAGAATATATACATCTACATTTGTTTTTCAATTCGAGTATTTTTTATGTAACAAAAATAGGTTTTGCAAAATTTTAGATTTTCATGATACTCAAGAATTCCAGCGAAGATAGATTTAAAAGTTCGAAAGAGTACTCTTAAAAAAATATTAATTTTGATTAAGTTTTCATACAATTATTTAATTATTATAAATTGTGAAAATTTTATGGGAATCAATACAGCTAAAATGTAAGTTGCAGACCGGTTAGAGTATCATAAAGTATAGCTTGCCATATTTTTAAGGATAGAAAGTCTATAATATTAAGTTGAAAACATTTTCTACATCATTTAGTGTCAAGAATAGGCACCTCCAGAAGTTAATAAAAATCCATGATCCGGAGACTGAAACCTCTCTTTGTAAGAGTAGCTAAAGGAATACCTTTGATATACTTTGATACACAAAAAGGTAGGACAGGAATATAATAAAGTTAAACGTTCATTAAATTTCTTCTACACCTATTCGATTCATTTTTGACACAATCATATCAAATATTAAAATGAAAGTTCTCTCTATAAAGTGCGCTTATTTCTTTCTATCATACTACCACAGTCTAAACAAGCTCTGGCTTAATTTCAGGGTATTTCTGTACAGTGAGAGGAAAAATTTCTGAAATCAAGTAAATATTTTAAATATATTCTTCAATATAGTAGTCAAATAATATATTAAATAACAGAGTGCTACGCAGGTATGTTTTACAGGCAAATATGTTTATTATCCTATTTACGCTATATAATAAAATAATTTACTTTAATATTTGAAGTTATTTTTAACATTTTTCCTTTGAAATAAAATAACTAAAATTATATTTAAAAAAAATTATAACAAATTGTCGTAATGTTTCTTATTATAAATGTGTAAAATAATAGAACTATTGAATTTAAAACATTTTCTTCTAAGCAATATTAATTTAAAAATAATAGTATGATTTAATTTGTTGCATTTAATAAAAACCGAATCTCATTAAAAATTCATTAGATCGACAAAAACAAAATATTTCAAACACTCCGCAAGACCCTACTTAATTGAAAAATCTCAAGAAAAAATTGGCCTCTAAACGATCAGCAAACGGGCCGTTTAATCTCAAAACGTTATCACACAATCACCCCTCCCCTCCCCCTATCCGGAAGTGTGTCAGTCCCATTTATCCCCGAGGTAGGCAGTTTGTTATAAACGCGAGGAATCAGCGCAAGATTTTAATGCCACCGAGAGAAAGAGAGAAAAAGCCGTAACAATAAAAACATTCAATCAGGGTAAGAGAAAACTTCTTACAATATTATACCCGCAGCCTTATACGTTTAATCCGAGAATGGGGGGCGGAGCTGATGCTTCCCGACAACATCGCCAGCCAGCTCTACGCCTTCCCCCAAAGTAAACGAAGATTTCCCTGATAATGTGACGCACGAGAGAACAAGCCGAGAAGAAAATCTCTACCCCGAAAAAGTAACGGCGCGCGTTTTCCCAGTAATTTTTTTTCCTTACCGTCCATATCCACACACACGAAAACGCCCTGCCTATATACAGTGATTTTTGGCAAAGTGCTCCGAGCCCCCGTCACTATCTCATACACTTATATGCCTCGCGCGCTATCGGAAGCGTAAATCGCCTGTATACGGCCTTTTTTCAGCCCCTCCGCAGTCTCCACCTTTGTTCTTCTTCTCTCCGCTCTTTATACATATACAGAATCGCGCGCTTTCTGTTTTTCTCATTTCCTGACTCTCCGCTGTCATAGTATATTTATGTCTCTCTTACCCAGATATACACAAGCGTGCGCGTCTGTTTTCCACCTCTTGGCTACTTTTGCTCCCGGAACTGTCTCTATTTGCAGGCTATCTATGGCAAATGTCCTGGAGAGCAGTTTGATACTGAACAATCCAGAGCGTCGCGGGGAAAGAAGGAATACGACTTTTTCTTCTTTCACGCAAAACTTGGGCCAATTAATCCGGCGCACGCGTGGAGAGTTCGCGTGTGCTGGATTCGACGACTGGCCTAATTTATCAGAGAGGCGTTATCTTTATGGCGGGGCTTTTTGTTTTATTTCTTTATTAATTTGGAGATGTTCAGGGGGTTTGCGTTTATTGATGTGGATGTCAAAGTGATTTTCAGGGATAAATTAATGTTTGATGGTTCGTTTGGTTTTTATTGGACAAAATGTATGTAAGCACGGAATGAAAATGGTTTTTATCGACGTGATTTCTAAAGACGAATTTATTTGGCTTATTTAATTTATAAGCTATACACTTTGATTTTCCTATTAATATTACCGTAGCCACGCACCGCACACACAACCAGAATTATATCATTATCTCTCTACCATAACACTAAATCAACGCGTCGAATTTATCATTTTAACGAAAATGCGTCATATCGCCAACACGAAAATATCAGCCGGTAAATTTACAAAAACAAATGGCAGCACTCTAATCAGGTTAAGTAGTGACGAATTTCCAAATATATAAATATAACCCCCGAGTATAAATAATCCACGTAATAGGTATAGACATTTAATAATTCTCCCCTCTCCCATCGGCCATACTTACATTCACTTTTGCTGATTCTCCCGTTTATATATCTAGGGCCAAGGTATATATACAATCCAGCGGGGATCCTCCAGGATTATATTACAGATTAGGAAGTAAGATATGCTCTTTTCTAGGGTTAGAGAGATAGAGAAATTGGGACGAGAGAGCGAGGAGTTAGGAAAGTTGAGGCGAGTTTGTTGATCGTTAATTTGGATTAGAAATTGCTTGTTGTTGAAAGGATGACGGAGTGCCGGGCTCGTAAATTTTTCAGGCCTAAGGCTGCCCTCTTCTGGATTAATAGTTTTCGAAGGATTATTGTGCGCGTGCCGCGCGACTGTGGGGATCGTGGATCGAGTGTGTATATGGCTGTGTATATGGTTTCTAATTCTTCTTGGTCAGAAATTACGTTTTCGTATGAGGAGATCTGTATCGTTATTGCCAATTACTAGGAGAGATTTTGTTTAGGTATGGGAAAAGTGCTTTGGTGATTGTTAGTGTCGAGTAGTCGAAGAATGTAGTTTTGAAATGTTTTTGTAGAGTTGATTTTGATATTTACTAAAGTTTGACAGTTTTAAACAAATCTTTTTAATGTTTTAAACAAAATTTGTCATCTGCAAGATTAAAATTTTTTCGTAATTTTGTCCGTATTTAATGAAAAGAAAATCGCTATGAAAATTTTACATCTGTTTGTCAAAATAAAATCATGCTTTAAATATATTTATAACATACTTTTATTACAAAAATTTTACATCAGTTTTGACGAATTACGAAATATTTTTAACTGTGAATTTAGATACAAATTTTATAAGTTTGAAATCAATCTTCCCAAAGTTTCTACAATCTATAAAAACTATAAAAACCACTTCACCAAATTCCAAAAAACCATTCCTCCCAACCCAAAAAACAACCCAACGCCAACAAAATCAGCCATTCACCCACACCTCCATTTTAATAAAAGCAAGCTCACGCGCCTACACCGAGGGGAGACAAGACAGCCAACCGCATACATACGCACATACATCAAAGAGCCCATAGGCCATACCTAACAGCCTGTAATCCTGAAAGGAGAGCCAGCCGCGTAGGTGGCATACACATACACACAGCCAAGCAGGCATCACAGGTGGGTGGAGCCACTTTCAACTCTCCTACCTGTCGCCAGTCTCTCTCTCTCTTATTCTGTGTATATAGACACACGCCACACCTACCGGCGCAGCCAATCGCCTGGCACAGCTCTGCGGCTCTCTCCCTCACCTGAGCGCGCTCGGAATTCGTCGTTGCACCTGTGCTTGGTGCCGCCTACGCGCGGCTCGGCCAGGTAGCGCGATGGACGCGATAGCTGAGCGTTGGGATGGTTGTATGAAGGAGCGTGGGTTTTGGAATTTGCTCTGTTGAGGATGCGTGATTTTTTTTGTTTTGTAAGGGAGTTGTGATTGATTGTTGAATTTTTGTTTAATGGAGAAGTTGGTAAAGTTTGTTGGGGTTTGGTCAAATTTTTGTTCAGTGAGTAAGGCACGTATTTGAGGAAGTTTGTTAGTTTTGTTGTTTTTTAAGTAGCGGCAAAACTTCAATCTAAACATTATAAATTTTTACAACTTGGTTTATCGAAGATATTTCTTTATTTAATTAATAATTTTAAATAGAGAACACGGGTTAAAGGTAATCTGAGTCTTGAAGTATTAACAATTACAAGAATCAAGGAGTCTTAGACTAAAAATCGTATTTGCGGTTTACCAAGATAACTATTTAAGTCTACTTTTTTTAATTTAAGTTTCCACCTTTTTTCCGGAGAGATAGAAGAATTAGTTACTAAAATTTTTTCGATTTTCGGGACTTTTATCCTTACAAGTATCGATTTTCGGGATTTTTACCCCTATGTATCTTGATTTTAGGAACTTTTATCTTTCGGAAACTACACCCTCAGACGTCTGATACTGTGAAAATAGCTTCAAAGAATATACTTGTAACAATTTTATCAGCTTTACTTTTAAATTCAGAAAATTTTGAAACTTACTAAATATAAATAACATTTTATTTAAAAACTTTTTATTTAAAGTAAAAATTGTATCTAATAATTGTATTAATTATTTTCTAATGTATTAGATGTATAACTTTGCAAATGCGGCAATTTGCAAAAAAGTTTAAAATAAGAGCTTTTGTATAGTTTCAACAATTGATATTGTTTTTACCAGTAAATATTTCATATTTGTTTGTATTAATTTAATTTTTGATAATTTCTTATAGCTAATGTATATTTCATATAAAAAATGTTTCAATATAGGTGCAGTGCACTCTATTGAAGCTAATATACAACAACGTATACATTAAATTATTGTACTATTGATTCCTTCTATAACTACAATTTTATATTAAATTTTAAGCGATAAAAATAGTATATTATGTACCAAGGGCTAAAAGTGAGCTTTTTTAGACCGAGTGTGGAATTTGCAGTACGAGTCAAGGTGAGCTAGCACGAGCCG
>JAPYZB010002163.1:0-12773 GCA_030522745.1 Eupelmus kiefferi
GAGCGAGTGAGAAAGGAAAGAGACGTTACGCAATGCTGATCCGAACGCGACAGAGTTTTATAGTCGGTCTATATCGCTGCTTGCGAGCGCGCGCGCGCGCGCGGAGAGTTAATGTTTACTTTCAAGATGGGATGACGCTGCAAACGTCACGCGCGCTCGCAGAGAGCCGAGCGAGCGAGCGAGAGAGCGGCATTAAAACCTCTATATGCACTTTTGTACCGCTCGAACACACGCGCGCAAGCAAGCAAGCAAGCAAGCACATACATGCATATCCAATTACGATCGGGCCAGCTCTTTTCGCGCGCCGCTCTTATCTATGCAAAGACAATCGGTTTTGCTTGCGAGCTCTTCCTTGCATGGCTTGCATGCGCCCGTATATTACATATATATGTACGAGCAGAGTGTGTATACGCATTCGCGCGTGCGGCACGAGCCGACGACGACGACGAGAGAGTGTGAATGCACATTTACATATCGCACGTTTTATTGCCGAGAGAGAAAACGTTGTACTCTGTCGCTTTTGCAGATACTGCCTCAGTCTACTGCTGAGCACGCTGAGGTGCCAGGAGGAAACGCGGCTCAAGCTCCAGTGTCAAGATTTATTGGTCGTCTCGAAGAAACTCTTTACGCGGCTTGGTAAGTGCCTTTTTACCTTTTTTTTCCTTCTTTTCTCTCTCTCTCTCTTTTCTACAACGGTGCATTATAGACCGAGCCCAGACAGCTCTTCCTTTACCTCTATACCCTCCTGCTCCTCCTCCTCCTAGCTTTTTTCTCTCGTTTTTCGTTCTTTCCTTTCCTCTTTGTCGCCTTTTTTTTCGTTTATCGATTCCCAGACGCGCGAGCTGTACGTAATAACGATAATTATGATAATGACTTCTGATAATGAGGTAGAAAAACCCCGAGAAAATGGAAACGATAAACGTTTTCTAGAAAGACAAGTGTTTACTCCGACTCCTTTTTCCCATTCTTTTCATTTTTCTTGGCTATCATTTTTTTTTCTTTTTTGTTGTTTTTAAACGAGTGAAAAACAGCGTCGGCTGATTAAGCGCTTGATTTTTGTCGGAACAGGAGACTTGACGGACTTGCTGCGTGAAATAATGACGGAGGCCAGGAAATTGACGAAAGCCGAGCGCTGCTCGCTGTTTCTCCTGGAATCCGAACAACAAGAGCTTGTGGCCAAGGTTTTCGACGGACTTCCGACCGAGGAAGTATGTTATCTTATCTAATCTTTTTCTTTTTCTCTCTCTCTCTCTCTCTCTCACTCTTCTTTTTCTCCCTCTCTCTAACTCTCTCGTTTTCTCTCCCCCTCCTTTAGTTTGTCAAATTTACGAGATAAGCTTGTGAATTTGACTTATTTACTTTTTTTTCACTTATTTACTGTCTTCTTCTTTTTTCGCAGTCTGCTCAAGAAATGCGAATTGCTCTTGGTCAAGGAATAGCAGGTCATGTCGCAACAACAGGAAAGTTGCTTAATATTAGAAACGCGTATGAGCACCCGTTGTTTTATCGGGGGATAGACGAAGTCACCGGCTTTAAAACGAGAAACATTTTATGCTTTCCCATTCGCGATGAAAATGGAATCATAGGTAAATATAATTAAACATCATCCTTTAATAAATTATAAATACTATTTTTCAACATTTTTAATCATTTCTTTTCTACGCTACGATTTTTTTAATAAAAATATCACTTAAATACTTACTTTTAAATTGTAATTATTATCAATTTTAAATAAAGGCAGTGCAGATTATAAGAAAATATCGGATTAAATATAATATGAGTGATTATAAGAAATTATAAATCTTATCAACTTGTAGGTGTGGCTCAATTGTGCAATAAAATAAATGGACTGTATTTCGATGTGTTTGATGAAGAAGTGGCAATGGCTTTCAGTATTTATTGCGGTATCTCTATAATGCATAGTATTGTTTACAAAAAGATACAAGATGCTCAAGCCAGGAGTAAACTCAGCAACGAGCTAATGATGTATCACATGCAGGTAAAATTGGATTTACCGTTTTTAAACAATTCCTGAGTCACCTTAAAGCGTCGAATCCAAAAATGTTTTACAAATAAAATATTAATTTAAATTTTTTTTTCATTTTTATAAAAAAAATTTGCAAACTTTTTATTTGTATTTTCTTTTCAAAGATAGTCTCTTTTGATTAGTTGTTATTATTTATATTGTTTATATTAATGAATATAAACAATTATATATTATGTAATAAAAAATAATTTTTTATTTTTTTATACAAATTTTGTTGATAGCTTAAAGGTACTTAGTTTGCATAATTTGACACAAACTTTATGCTTTAAATTTTAATATTGTAATATACTTTTATGCTAACGGATATTTAATAAATCCAGCAGGTAAAAATATATTCTCTGTATTTATAATTATTTAGAATTTGAAAATTAAAACATCAAAGTTATTATTTTTTATTTTTATTTTAGGTAGAGGAAGAAGATGTTCAAGCACTTTTAAATTGTGGAGATGATCATAACATAAAAGATTTTGATACATTTCATTTTTGTCCTCGTCATGTGCCCTACAGACATATGCCATGTTATGTGCTAAAAATGTTTGCTGATTTAAATTTTATACGGCGATGGAGAATAAGAAAAACTGTATTAGCAAGGTAAAAGAAATTTTTAATTAGCTGTATAAAAAAAATATTTTCAAATTAAATAATTCATAAAATTTATGTACAGGTTTATACTATATGTAAAGAAAGGTTATCGAGATGCGCCTTATCACAACTGGATGCATGCATTTTCAGTAGCTCATTTTGCATACTTACTCATGAAAAACCTAAATCTTGTAAGAGATGGTTATATGACTTCACTGCAAGCTTTAGTATTTCTCGTCTCCTGTTTATGTCATGACATTGATCATAGAGGAACAAATAATTCGTTCCAAACTAAATGTGGAACTATACTAGCCAGTTTATACAGTTCTGAAGGGTCTGTTATGGAAGTAAGTTTATTATTTGGTTTTATTTAATAACGTAATATTATAAATTCATTATGAATTCTCATAAATTCTTATAAATTCTTATAAATTGATTTACATTTTCAGAGACATCATTTGGCTCAGTCTATGTGCATTTTAAATACTGAAGGATGCAATATTTTTGAGAATCTCAGTAGTGAAGAATATAGCGAAGCTCTTGATTTATTGAGAAATAATATTCTTGCTACGGATCTCGCATCTCATTTTAGAAGCGTTGATGAACAGCGGGAGGTAACGCGACAAGGATACGATAAAAGTAATCCAAAGCATCAAAAAGTTTTGCACGCTATGTTCATGACATGTTGTGATCTCAATGATCAAACAAAAAATTGGAGAGTTTCGAAGCAAACAGCGGTAATTACACTCCTAATATACTTATGATAAATCTAAGATGAATAAAATATATTTCATGATCAAAATTCTTTTTAGGAACAAATATATGATGAATTTTTCTCTCAAGGAGACTTGGAGAAAAGTATGGGTACTGCACCAATTGAAATGATGGATAGGGAACGAGCGTCAATACCGGATCTTCAAGTACAGTTTATCACGAATCTTGTTTTACCATTGTTTACGTTAGTACAATATTATTTCATTATATAATACAAATTACTATTTTATTAAAATTATTATTATATAATGAAAAATTTGATTAACGCTTTTTATTTTTTAGGAATTTAGTAAGTCTATTTCCTTCTATGGAGTCGATTGTGCAAATTATTGAGAGAAACCGAGAGATATGGAGAATAGCCACGGCGGTGTTTCAGAAATACAGTGAGAAAGGTATGACTGGAATGGATATTTTGTTGAATGCTCGTTTAGAAGAGGAAGTACTTTTACAGTTTAATAATTCTGACGAAATATCCGTGAGTCGGACCCCTAGTAGTAAGATAGATTTTGATTTAGAAAGTGTAAGTTTTGGCGTTTGAAAAATCATTAGTGTTAAAGTAATTAATTTTTGCATTTTTTATTATCATTGATATAAAGTTTATTATAACAAACTTTTATTCAAAAAGCATGAATGAACAACTGCGAATGAGCTTTGTCACAGGGTTTTACGTATGTTCTTTACTGCTCTGTGCAAAATTATTTTAGGACTGAGTAATTATTGTAATAAATAAAGACTTTTTACTTTATCAAGTGTACTAATCGGATATTTCGACTGTCAATAATACAAATACTACGTAAATACATAGTAGTAGAAACGTTTGTTAAAAAAGTTTAAGTAACTACAGTGGATTACGTGGCCTCGTTTCGGAAACGTTTGCGACAATCGAAATGCTCGATTAGTATACCTTGAAAGCAGATTTTAAGAATGTCAAGTGCAATAGAAATGTTGAACTATTATACAGGTGGTTAAGTAAAAAGTCTTCATTTAAACGCCCGAATCACCTTCTTTCACCTTCCGGAAACTTGAAACTTGTAAGTTCGATGCTACTTGAATTTGTTAGTAAAATTTAGAGAATGCTGGCGTTCTCAATGAAAGCAAATGTTATGATTGTTGTGGAAGGAAATCGTAAAGAAAGAAATCGAAGAATTTCAATAATTTTCATATGGATTATGACTAATTTTTGGAAAAAACTTTTACCGTTAAGGGATTAGTTGGGATTCTTGCGGCGATGGATATTACACATGTCAGTATTCCAAAGCCAAATTAAGTAAATTTTAATGTTCCTCTTTAAACTTTAAAGCCACTTAGCCATAAAAATATATCGATTCAATTTCGCAATGCCACGCAACGTATATTAAAAAAAAAAAAACTTAATAATCGTTTTTATTTGTACCTGATGGAAACAGTGGAATAAAGTGGCCATAGAGACTGGAAAAATTAAAAAAAAAAAAGAAAACTATTGCGTCGTGCCTCAGAAGAGCTTATATCTACATGACTCGCATATTGCCAATATTCATTTCAAATCTGCACAACTCCTTTCATCGAAAAAGCGCTTTACTTAGAATTTGTGCCTAGGAACATTCCACTACAGACATACACCTGTTTTTAACACGCTCAATTTTTTACGTGGAAAAATATGTAATTGTCAAATTCAAAACTGTGCATTGCGATATAAAACTTTATGGTTCTGCAACATGAAAGTACTCTTAATCTATCAGATTTTAAATATTCCTTTAGATAATCAATATACTGTACATACAAACATATAACTAGAGCCTAGATTAATGAAAATGAAAATGACCAACTAAGAGGAAAAACACGTTAGTTGTAATTGTCATACAAGTTTTAGATTTTTAGCCAAACATTGAGGCAATTAGTTGTTAGTCTGTATCTTTGATACAGCGTTGTTGCGCGAACCGTTATGACAGAATGGTTATACATTGGATTCAGAAATGTCACAATAATTTCTTGACTGAAAGACTAAGGAAAAAAAGCTTTAGATGTGTAGTTGGCATCGAATTATTGTTCAAGTTGAAAAACTGTAGATGTTTGAAATTTTATTAGTTTAAAATTGAAAAATACGTTTTTAACGTATTTTCAGCATGTTGTACTACTGTCAATGAAAACTTATTTTTATTATAATGAAGAGCAAACTACAATAAACGATCAAGCGGTACATCTAGTCAAAGTATTGAAAGAGTGTAAATCCATTGTTGGAAGGCTTACACTAGTAATGCATTGGCAATAAAGTCTACATTTTCAAATTTTATTTCTGTGTAATTAAATCCATCCATTTCTGTATAAACACAGCCTAGATGGCACTTTAATCTACATTATTTTAAAAGACATTTCTTGTATAATTATAGTAAGGTTTGTTAATTGTTTCACACTAAAATAATTTAATTTTGTATCAAGTTAATTTGCAGTTGAAAATGTATTTTAGAAAAATATACAGAAAATTGTAGTAATTTTTATTGTATTTACTGTAAAAATGAATATTGATAAACAATTCAAAATGGAATTGCATAAACCCAGAAAATTGTAAAAAAGACAACACTGTAAACGACTTGGAATTTGCTACAAGATAATATTGTAAATAGAAAATGATTTATACAACAAATTTTTTAAATTACATATATAATGCTAGTTCTATGATCTGTACTCGAAAGAGAACAATTCTTTATATTAAATGAGTTGAATAATTATTATAAAATTTAAAAAATTGGCCAAATTTAATTCACAAACATCGAAATTATATACCACGATTACAATAAAATGATACAATTTTAAACAAACGTACTTGTTTTCACTCAATTATTTATATCATCCCTTTTATACACTTAATATATTTAATCCGAATCCTATAATAAAACCTTAATAAATATAATAAAGCTTCGAAAGAAGAAACGGCGAGCTATACAACAGGCAGACGCCCTGTATAGACAGTTCCGCGCAGCTGCCGCCACCGCTTGCAAGTCGCAACTTGCTCAGCTGCAGCCTATACGAATTTCCAGCAGAACGTTACCTTGCTCAAAACCTAATTTTATTCACGGCTCCGAAAATTCCATTCACTACGGCCCGACACGCCCCTTTGGCAACGTTGCCGTGGCAACCGGTATACGTCTGCATGCAGCAGCTTGAGAAAAGTGCATATGGCTGAGCGAGTATCAGCGAGAGCAGCACAGTCGGCGCGCGCTTTTTCCCCTCTACTTCGGCAATCGCACGTTGCGCGGCGTTGGTGGCGGCTATTTGAAAAATACGTTAGCCGGCTAAAAGGCTCGACGCGAAAAGGGAGAGAAGACCGCTGGGAGTGTTCAGGATCGGAGCGGGTTTGTAGGTACATGGAGTCGTGTTGGGCGCGCGCGGGCTCATCGAAAAACGCGGCAAAATTCGCGAGTAAGGAGCCGACCGGGCGAGGTTATATTCGATCATTGCGCGAGTGTTTGAAACTATGCTGAGCATTTGTTTTAGTTTGGCACGTTTACTGTTTGCCTCCTGTTGAAAGGACGCGCCAGCCAGCTTCCCTGTTCGACGTCGTTGTGCGGCAAGTTTAGTACGTTGAGTCTGCTGTTTGAAGCTGCCTGGACGGGGCTCTTCGGTTATTTCTGTTTTTTTCTTCTTTTTCTGTGAGACGACGCTGTGAGTACAAGGATTTTTCGTAATACGTAATTCAGCATTGCACTGACTGAAATTTTTTATGCCTTTTTTAATGTCCTATAGTTTTTGTGCATTCAAGCTTGATTTTTTTTCATTCCCAGATTCTTTCATCATGGATAAAAAGTCAGTGATGCAGATGCTACAAGCTGATGTTAATCGTTTTCATAAAGACTCGGAGGACATTTTGAAAACTGTTAAAGAGCTTGAAAATGAAGCCAAGAATTACATCCAGACTTTACTTGCGCAAGTAACTACATCTGGTTCGGCTCCATTACTTGCCAAAACTCCAAAGGTTAAAAAGAGGGGGACGAGAATCAAAGCAATCCCAGAAAATAGTGAAATGGAAATTGATCAAGCGAATAGCACTTTATCAAATTCCAGTAGTTGCAGATCTTCTAGAGCTGATACTATGGCTCTGGAAACTTCCGATATTCGTCCTAGCAGAGCGAAAAGAGGAGCATCTATAAAAGCAGCTGATAGTATTAAAAAACAACAATCTATTAGCCTGCATACAAAATTAAGAAGGCCATCTAATGAAAACAGTGATTTACCATTAGCAAATAAGGTATGATTTTGTTTTTGATTATTTTAATATCTAAATTAGGAAAATAGTAATGTTTTTTAATGGAAATATATAAATGACATTTTTTTTGTCTTCTGGCAGTGAGCTTGTTAAAAGAAATTTTAAATATTTACTTAATTTTCTTATATTCTGCATTAATATTTATTTTATGTTTATTTTTTTAAATTAAAAATATTTATTTGCATTGACAGTTTGCAAATGAAAGCCGAACAAAACGACCAAAAGAATCAATAGCAAGTTCAGATGAGGAAGATATTAGACCATCAAAGCAAAGTAAAGTGGAGAAAAAGAAAACTCAATCTAAAAATAAAATTAATGATGAAACTCATAATATAACTAATGATATAACACAAATTATTGAAGATAATAAGACTCCTTATTCAGGAAAAGAAAAGCGAACATCAGTTAAGCGTAAATTAGAGGAACCAAATGAAGATTTTGATGCAACTCTAACATCCAAACGATCAACAAGACAAAATTCTTTGTCGACTGATGAACCAGTTTCGAAAAAAGCTAATTATTCTAAAACAGATTTACAAAATGAAAAAGAAATGTCCAAATTCATGGTTACATTAGACAGAATTTCAGAAAAATCTGAGATTTTATCTAGGAAAAAGTCAACTGAAAAAATTATTAGATCTTCTCCAATAATAAATGATCAGTGCTCAAAGACGTATAAAATAAATAATATTATAAATGAAACAGTAGACATGAGTAATGCTGATGAAACTGTAGCTTCTATGTATGAAGATGCCATTGGTAAACCTATTCCTATTATGAACTCGACTATGAATCCAAATAGTACTGTAACTTTAGAAAAAATGATGAATGTAACTGTTCTGATTGAACCATTATCTTCAAAAAAAGTGTTTGATGAAACTGTAACCATTAAGAAAAGCTCATTTAAAGAACCTTTATCTCGTAATAATAGTACTATTAAAGAAAAACAAGAAAATAATGATACTAAACTATTACGTCCTGTATCAAATAAAAAGAGTGCACCAAAATCACAAAAGGATTTAAAAATAGACAAGTTTAATGAACTTATTACAGATGATGAATCATCACCTGAAAGAAAAGAATATAAAGCAAAGAAAGAAAAATTATTACTTCAACAAAAACGTGTTACTAGATCTAATAATTCTTTAACAAGTGATGATGAAATACTTAGAACTCCACTTGGAAAAGTTCAACAAAATAAAGATTTCAAAGCAACAACCGCTACAAAATCTGCATTTAAACAAACAGCATTATTTAGTCCATATGCTAAAGATTCAGTTAAAAACAGAGTTGCAGCTTTTGAGCAAGTCGCTGTTAGTCCAAAGCATGATTATGAAACTGCAGGAAGAGTTACGAGGACAAAAACACGAGCGTTGGCAGCAGCAAGTTTTTCTGAAGCTGCTGCACCAACTGTAGCTCAAAAATTAGCTAGAAAATCATTGGCTAAAGCCAAGAAAATTTCTCTTGCAAAAAAAGCAAGAGAATATGATGACACAAAAGAAGTAAATTATTTTTTTGTTAAATTATTATAAAAAGTTTAACTATTGTTATAATTTATGTGAAATTTTACTTTTAGAATGAAAATACTAATTTTGTCAAGTCTACCAAAACATCATCAGAAAAATCTACACAAAATCAAAAGACAACGCCACTTGGAAAATCTCGTATGATACCTGTACCAAGTTCTGGTAGTAAAAATCTATATGCAACACCTTCAAATAATCAAAATCTTAACTCGGTAAGTTTTTTTTATTTCACATTGTAAGTAATTGATTCGTATTAATCAAAATTGTTTTTACTTATTTAGTATTCAAAGCCTTTGACTGGATCGAGAGGAAATATTGTGACACATGTTGACTCATTTATACAGCCAATGAAATCGGCATCGAAACAAATTGACAGAACAGCTGAAGAAAAGAGAAGAAGAGCACACGATGAAGATGCAAAAAGGAAGCGTGAAGAGCTATTAAAAGCCCAAGCAGAAGAAAAACGACGGTAAGATGAAGTATAGTAGCATATACCGTTTTAAATGTAAACTATAATAACGTTTTTATTATATAAAAATATATTTTTCAATATTTTTTAGGAAACGAGAAGAAAAGGAATTAAAAAATAGATTAGCGCGTGAGGCTAAAGAAAAATTAGAATATGAAAAGAGGTTGAGAGCTGAAAAAGAAAGAGAAGAAAAAGCCAAATTAGCTCAGCAAATGCAAGAAAAACAAAAAGAAGAAATAGAAAGAAAACGTATCGCGCAATTACAAAGGGCTCAGGTAAATAAATAAAGCATATATTTTTTTGTTTATTAAAACTAAAAATTTTATATACATTTTTTCATGTTTATTTAATTATATTTATAGTATAAAGAATGCAATTGAGTAATTAAATTTAAAAATAATTTTCTATATAGGAGAAAGAAGAAAGAAGGAAACAGGAAGAATTGTTACGGTTACAGCGTTTACAGGAACAGGAAGAACAAGAAAAACTACTTGCAGAACAGAAACGGCGCGAACAAGAAATGGAAAAACGCAGACAAGCCGAAATGAGGCAGCAAATGGCCGAATTAAAAATGAAAAACCAAATGGATAAGGCTTTACTGCAAGCTAAAGTTAATAAATAACATTATTATGATTTAAAGTTATTTTTCTTAATAAATATACGTATAAATTGTTGTATTTTCTTATTCTAGGCGAAGCTTGCAGCTCAAAAACAAGTGCCAACTAGTTATAAAATTGATAGTGATCCAGATGAAGAGGAATCTGATGATGAAAGTAAACCAAAACATCAGATTCCATCATGGGCGTCAAGTGCGTAAATTATGCAATTAATTTTTAATAATTAATAATTATCAAGTATTTTTTAATTATATTTATCTTATATCTATTAATTTATAGAACACGTGCGGCAAACACAGTTGGCGATGCAGCAGCATATTCCAATGAGATTAGTCCAGAGGTTCTTTGATGCAAAGAAATGTACGCCGGATCTTAGAGAACTCTTCAAGGGCATTGATCCTAAGAAACTCAAACGATCTTCTAGTGCGATTTGGAAAACTCCACCTCGATACTCCATGATGAATTGCTCCATAATAAAGGATTAAGGCGAATTTCATCCAGCACCGATGCCATAAACATAATTTAATAAAATTATTTACTTGAAGATCTCGTAGTATACTTCAAGAAAATTACGTCTAAGCGGTATGTGCCTTAAAAAGCGATTATAATAATTGCTTTTCTTTTTTATAATGCACAATTGTACAGATTAATTGTTTTTATTTAGTGTAATCGATTTTTACTATTATTTTATAATGTGACCAAGGTGGTAACAATAAGAACAAGAGACAATTATAGCATTAATATCGTGGTAATAATTTACGTCTACTCTAAACGTTTTTATGAGTACATCTATTTGTTCTTTTATAATGTATTGTTATAAGCGACTTATTTTTCGAAAGAAAGTGTATCTATGATACAAACAATTTTTCAAAAATTTCTAATATAAAAGAAACGATCATGCTAAAATATAATATCAAATTCTTTTTAAAAATCGACGTCAGCGAATCCTAATGGTTGATTAACGTTAAATTAGGTGTAAAAATAAAAGTCAGGCTAACACAAAATCTTTTTCACTCGGACTTTATAATCGCGTTAGCTAGCCAGCTACCGTGAATACATACGTCTCTTTCAATTAAGCACGCAGCCACGAGGACATATTCGCGTTCTCGTGTGACGAAAAAATACGTCAACGAGAGAAATGTCACGCGTAGGTACAGAAGAGGCTGCGATATGAATATGTACGCGCATTAGGAAAAGAATAATGATAATGTACGTCTGTCTGAAATTTTATTTTTACCCTCGTACATCTCATTCATACTTATATAATAATACTTACATAAGCTTCTAGATTTGTTTTTATATAGAAAAGAATTTCTTTTGATTGTTAAGCTGCGTTGTTTGCAACAATACATATTATCATTTCTATAGGGAAGATTTATTGACAAATTAAAATACAGTCTTTGCAAAATTGAAAAATGTATGTTATTTTATATTTGACTTAACCACTGTACTGTTTCTTCTTTTCTTAGTATCGTCTTCTATGCTTATATACACAAATATAAGTTTTTAACTTATAAAAGAAATAATTTATAGGAATTATGTTTGATACAAAATACTATTCTGAACATTTTTACAAATATTTAAACCATGTCATTTTAAATTAATTTGATCAACATTATAACTATCGAGTGTGAATGTTATTTATTCATAGTTATTTTTATCAACATAATAGTTTCAAAATTTTGTGCAAAATTTATTTCGATAAAAAATATTCAGAATAGTTTTTTTGTGATTTCAAAATATTAAAATTTTGTATATTTATTATTCTGTAGTTGTGTAAAATATACAGTTTCGTTAAGTGTTTTAGTTATACCATTGATCAATTAGTAATTGAGCTTTTTCAATTCACGTAAACAGTTAGTTCATTGCATTTATCTTATAAAGCTTCCCTAGCATATACATTATATTTTAATTAAAAGGAACGTCGATAATTGTATTATTTGCCCACGAGTGCTCGTGCCGCTGATTGTAAAGCTAGTGCTCGGGCGCTAGTCATTTCGATTGAAAGTATGAGATATTTGAAATTTTTAAAAATATTAAGTATATGCTTAAAGTGAGTGATTAAAAAGTAAAAGAATATGATAATAAAGCTGAGTGTTTGAAAATTGCGAAGTTCCGAAGGTTTATAGCAATAATACATTGATCGGAATGAAAAAGCGAGTTATTTTTTATAACTGAATATTAATAAGCGATCATGATATTTTACTCATTTGAATCGCCGAATAAATCTCTTATGTACGCATGTGTAATTGCAAACTTAATAAAATGTTAAATAAAAAAAAAAATTAAAACGTTTATCCTTCTTAACTAATAGATTTTCTATTAAACTCATAAAAAACATCCTATATTTAATTATAAATTACAACCCCTCATTGAATACCAAAGGCATTTCATTTTTCCCAAAACTTCAAAATACCATCTGCATCTTAAATTCCCACCTACACATCCACGCCCAATTACAGTACACATCCCAGAGCGAAAAATAATGCGTACAACCCAGCATACAGCCACGATTCC
>JAPYZB010002164.1:0-32508 GCA_030522745.1 Eupelmus kiefferi
CATAGCGCTCGCGCGGGGGGAAGGATTGCGCGACAGCGTGCGTGGCCTCTCTTTCTCTCTGTGACCCCTCTACGCGCTCGTGTACGACAATGGGGGGACGCTGGTACACCGATAATAATGATCAATTATCGATCTGTCATTCAAGCGATTCGTACGAGGCGGGGGAACGGCTCGGGGAGAGGGAATGCAAGTCGAATCGCGTGGCTGCTCTTCCTTTTTGTTGGCTCTTGGTTGTGCTGGTGGCGGAGCTGTGCTTTGCTGTTCTCTCTCTAGTTTCTTTTGCTCGACGCGGGGTTTGTGCGATTTTTTGGTTTTGTTTTGGAGCTCGGATATAGTTCCGATGTTCGATGTGTACACGAGCGATCGGCCATGACGACTTTGCGAATAATGATGCGGGCGAGACGAGGGTAACGGGCTTGCACGCGGAGACTCGTTTGGGGAAAGTAACGGATGGAGATTAGGAGGTTACTCGAATAAGTCCATCGATTGATTAAGAAAACTTTATTATAGTTATACAAATTTTTAATGTTGTACATGTTTAATAGATTTTTTTAATGTAATTGAAGGTGTTCAGAGAAATTAATGAAATAAAATAATATTAATTGAAATTGGTTACCTTATTGTGGTGAATAATGTTATATGTGCAAATAGAAACAAAGTATTCATAGTTTAATTATTTTTAGTCGTTTAAGTTGCGTTCCGTTACAGTTTATTATTAGTATTATTATTTAGAAATTGTTCATAATTACTTACAAAATAAAATTAGGCTCTTGCAGGTTTGAATAGTTAGCTATATTAAAATCTTACAATAATCAAGCCTTGAATTAATTTCGAATATTTATTAAAAAATAATGAAGTATTTACTGGGATAGGCATTTAGTATTTTAAATACGTATTTCAAATACTTTTGTTAAAATAACTAAATACTGCCTTTTGTATGTATATAACACAACAAAAGTAGTTAAAATACAATACTTTAAATAAAGTATTTCAAGTACATTCTATACAACAAAATTATTTAAAATACTTATTTGAAATTTTTCTGATTCGTTTTAAAATTAAAAATAAAATAAAATTATTAATAATAATAAAATTATTAATAATTATTCAAAGAATGATGTCATTTTAAATTCATTTTTTTATTTAAAGTATTTAAATTACTTTATTTCAAAATTTAGTTTAAATACTGCATTTTACAGTATATATTTTGTATTTTTATTTAATGAATTAAATACTGAAATCGTTTACCCCCGACTATTCATATAATGGATTTATAAGAACTCAATTACTTTAAAAATGTTCAAAAATAAAATTACATAATTTTTACATGAATTCTAATTTAGTGTTTGAAAAATTAAATACATTATTACAGTACACATATTCATATACAAATATGTGAAAAAATCATAAAGTATTGTTGATAATATTTTGAATGTAAAGATGAATTAGATATGTAATTTACTCATACACAATTACAGAATAACAGTTTTTATTTAATTCTGTCACTATAGCTTGGGTTTAAAGAAGAAAAATATGAATAACTAACCATTCATTCGTGCAATTGCGTAAATTGCTATTAAGTAATAGTAATAAAAATACTATAAATATTGCAATTCATTTTAATTTTATTAATTAATAGTCAAAGATTTCAACAGTGACTATATATCTCTCTATTGGGTTTACATTCACATAACGTTTTAAGAATATCATATTTACATGAATTTCTAAATCCGCGACTTGGCCAATCCGATACTCGTAACTAACATTTTAAACTTATTTATTTCGAAATTCTAAAAATTACATATCACTCTCTCGCAACCCGAAAAAATTAAACTTTAGTGCACCACAGCGCTTCCTCTATCAATCCCGCCATTCCGCCAAAATCTAACAAGCAATCCGCATCCCTAGCCAATTATAACGAAATCAAGCCCTGGAACCACTGATTCCATCCCCGCGCTCTCATATACGTGGAATCCGTCACGAAGTTATAAAAGCGCATCAAATCTTTTATTATCCGGAGAAACGAATGAGACGAAACTCGGGCGCCGGCGCGAATCAAGCGACTCCGCGATTCAAGCCCCCCTTAAACCAGGCCACTCTTAGTAGGTAGTAGCCAAAAGCCACGTAATTCGTCCCTCCGAGCGCCTCTTAGTTTTTTGCGCGAATTCACGGTACCGCGGAAGGACGTTTAGCGGGAAAAAAAGGGGGCACTCGGGGCGAGAGCGTTTACGTCCGGAGCGGCAGCAGTAACAGCAGCACTTTCTCACAGAGAGAAAGAGAGCGGTAAACGCTCTCCTGCGCGAGAGAGCCGGAGTAACTACCGTCGGGGCCCCCAAAATTAATAATAATAACAAGGCTACGCAGGCTCAGTCGTTGGCTCAGGTATATAGAGAGCGCAGAGTGCTGGCCCTCATCGACTCGTCGCTGCAGCCTGGATTAGGGGGGGGGGGCACCCCCGTCGCGATGCCGCCGCCTAATCATTCTTTAAACGCGCATAAACAACGTCGCCCGAGAGTCTTTTGGGCTTGGTGGAGAGCTACATGACTAATGTCATTCCTCGAGGGGGGAAGGGAGTGTATAAGTGAGTATACGGAAATCGAGCGTGAAAAGGAGCCTCCGAAAGGGAGAGAAAGAGCGGAGAAAGCGATAATCGAGGAAAGTAGGCAGTGGGGAGAGGAGGATGATGATGGAGGTACGGATGAATCTAAAATGCAAATATAGTCGACAAATCATTATCGCCGGACACGGGACTGCTTTGCTTTTTATTTAGTGGCTCTAGGAAGGTGAGCTGGTTGCGTCGTGCGTTGCACTTTCTATTTATGGGAGTAGATTGGGTTTTGGAGTGGGGTGGAGGTTCGATGTCGTGGGTGGTTTGATGTGTAAATGGAAAAGATAAGGTTAGGGAGTAAATTGAATTAAGGTTTAATAAAATTGAGATGAAGATTTGGTTTTGATATTTTTTTGCCTGTAATTGAGTTGTACTTACAGGATTGCCGCCAAATGTCGTTGTTTTTACGATAAAATTAGCATATTTTTGTTATTCTACAAATAATTATAACAAACAACTCAGTAATGTAACAAACGTTCTTTCCTAATACAATAATAAAATTGGTTTAAGTTATTCTTCTCCAGACCGCACTAAGTTACTGTTACAAAGTTTTTTTTACCTTAACTATAAATTTGAAAATTAAGACAATTTTAATTTCAAATTACGTAGCACTTTGACACAAGCTACGTTTTTTACGAGATACCAAAACACACATCTATTTATTTCAGTCAAACTAAAATAAATTTAAATTTCACCTAATTAAAAGATGTTCCTATTGCTAAAAAAGATGTTGCGGTTACATTTAGTAGTATCCAAAACCAGTATACCAAGCAAAATATTCCATTCAACTTTTCGGAGCTCACCACAAATTTCAAGCCTCCTCCCGCTCCAGCGCCCATACAAACCAAAGAAAATCCCGAAAAATCAAGTCTCGCGACCAGTTTAAAAATTATTGCTACCTCGCGGCGCTTCGTAAACACGTCTAAGCATCTCTCCCGCGTGGCCACGTGCACAGAGAGCCAGCAGCTCGAAGCCGTAAATCGGGCATCCGAATGATACCGCATGGCGCTCTCTCGAGAATCCTATTTATGAGAAATCGCGGCAGTATTTTTTTATAAGCGGGACGAGACGAAGAAGAAGGGAACTCGACTCCCTGCTGCTACCGCTCGGCGCTAGACGCCCATAATCCAGCCGCGCTCTTCTCTCTCTCCTAGCGCCGACGACTACCGTGCCAAAAAATATTTCAAAAGTAGCCGTGTATGTGAGCCCGGAGAGAGAGAGAAAGAGATGGGCCTCCTCGGAAATTCCTCCCGCGCCACCTTATTTATTATACGGTTTCTTAACGATTTTCTCGATCCGCCTACGTTTTTGATCTTTATTATAATAACGTCCCTTCGCTTCTCTCTCTCTCTCTCTCTCTCACTCGCTCTCTCCTCAGCCTATCTTTTTTTTTCTCCTCCCGCTCGCTCCGTCCTTTACGCAATGCGGCGCCAATAATAAACGGCTCCCGCTTCTTAGAATACAAACGACGCCTCCCGCGTGTATCGACGAAAATGAATTACACTTTCTTGCGCGCTGCGAGCAGCTCCGAGAGCCGGAGGGCTACTGTGGGAACTTTTTCAGCGCGCTTGTAGCGACGATTCGCGATAAAAATCGCGCGACCGAGCGATGTATACACGTGGGGGCTTCGGAATTAGTCACGAGGGGCGAGTTATACGAGCCTGCGAGGACTTTATTAAAATTTCGGATTTTATGGGAGCCCGGGCGTCACCGCAAATTGATTTCTTTTTCAAGGTTCACAGAGAGCTTATTAGTTTTTAATATTTCAGCGGTGAGCCGAAGCAGGAAGCGCGGGTAATAAAGTTGAATTTTTGAAGTCGAGCTGGAGCTGGGAAGCTGTGGATTTACATACAGGTATTTTCCCCGTCATCCGGCGAGCATCGATCAAATCTCAACGAAACGAATACGCTTCGTCGTCGAGTTACGAAAGCGAGTAAACCACTCGGAATCCACTCCCAGGCGCGCTTATAAATCCGAGTCGGCGCGTCTAATGAGGGAACAGCGCCTCCCGGTGATACACGCGCGATTCTGCATTTTTGAGGGAGGACGAGAGAGAAGCGCGAGTTATGCGAGGGCTTATTTATGCACCGGACGCGCGTGACAAACTTTATGCGCGGCGGCGGTCGCGATGAAACGCCGAGCTTTCTTTTTGTTTATGGATGCTCGGAGGGAGGTGATAAAGCTCTGGGAGAAGAAAGAGCGTGGGTGGAGGAGGACGTAGTTCGGGTGCAGTGCCGAGAGTCTGCTGCCGATTAATAACGCGGCGCCTTGGCTGTGGATGTGCAGGATTGGTTGGGGGGTTTTTTTTTAAGGGGGAGATGAAGTTTTATTGGTTTTGGAGGTTAGATAGCGTTTTGGCAATGGTGGTTTTGGTATGTGAAAGTGAGGAGTGATGGAAAGTAATAAAACTGTAGTTTAGTATGAAATAAATTTTAGGCACACTATTACATTAGTAAGTGCGTAGCTACATGTAAAAAAAAATTGTATTTTATAAAAAGGTTAAATAAAATGAAAAAGTTGAATGTACTAGAAGTGTGAAAAAATCGTACTACGTATTTAAATGAGAGTGACATGTACATTTGCAAATCTAACTTTTATGTACTTGGGTTTGTAGTTTTTTATATTTTAATAAATAATGATCCATTTGATTTTGCAAATAGTTCTTTAAAATTTGAAATATATATTAATAATTCTTTACAAAAAGTTCTTTCCTTATAGAAATATCACACAGAACTAAGAACTAGCAATTTTTTGGCCATTTTCTGCCTTGTAAATCATTAAGTGACCATTAAATAGCCACAAAACGGAATCATTTGTAGCACTCAGTAAATTTAAATCAGTGAAATTCACTAATAAGTCCTGAATATTCACTACTTATCAGTGAATTTCACTGATTTAAATTTAGAGAGCAGGGTTCTAGAACATACATTATTTGCTATCAATTGAGTTCCTTTCTAAAACTCAAAATTCATCTTCATGTTTACAAAAGCATCTATCTCGCTTCATGCTCATCATTTTTCTACGAGTCCTCGTTTCAACATTCAAGACTCAAACTTTTTGCAAGCCTATACCCACTCATCTAACCTCCTTTACACACCAGACAACCTAACCTCCAAAAAAGCCCATCGTTAATCCCGGAATGAAGAAGCACTCGCCATCAATACATCCAGCTCCATCCATACACGCTCTCATCCGTCTGTCTCAATTGATCGCGCAGCTGAACGAGAGAGAAGCGAGCCGTCGAACGCCACTTAACAAATATACCCTCGCGCCTGTATACTCGCGCGTATATACATACACGTGGGAAGTCGCTCTCGCACGAGCGATACACATCGCCGAGCGCGCGCTGGATTGTTTAGCGTAATTGGACGAATCAATCTGCGCATGCGCGCTCTCCGCGAGGGGTCCCGTCAGTCCCTCGCGCGTTTACGAGCGGGCCCAAAAAGGTGGGGGGAGGGGGGTGGGGGTAAGCTGCTTGTGGTAGCGATCTAATTATCAGCGCGGCGGGATGTCGAAGCGAGCGAGCGAGCGGTGAAAATCGAGGGAGACCACCCTGCGATATATTTCACGCCGCGAGCGCGAGCTGTTCTCTCTCTCTTGGGGTTGCTGATCGATGTCTCTCTTCGGCTGAGTCTTCGCCTCCTTTTTTTTTTGTAAAGGGATAATTTTTTCAGTTGTCGAATCGTTTGGAATTTTTCAAGTTTGAAGGATGAGATTAGCATTTTTTTCTTTCGTCAAGGTTTATCGGTAAATTAAAATCGGCTTCGTTAAACAATAGTCGACGCGATCGTCTCGAACTTACTTACGACAATGCTCTTGTGAGAATACCTGTTATATTAACGATAAAAATCGAAGCGAAGCGAAAACCAAAATAAAAAAACTGCACGTACGTATATAAGACGTTTCAAGAAAAGAAACAAAAGAACAGCTCGGTAATAATCCTTCACCTTATAATAATGCTTACAGACTACGCTTTAACCCATAAATTCGTTCTGAAAAAAGAGCAAATATTTTCCCTGCACGACAATTAATCACTCGGCTTTAACACACGTACACACAGAGAGAAAGAGCGAGAGAGAGAGAGGTTTTATGCATACACTAAACGGCGCGGCACGAGCTCTCCCGGCCGCGCGCACGTAACGGTATGTTTACGGTGCGTCAAAGCTTCGCCGCTCTCGCTCGCTCGCTCGCGCAGACAATAGACAAGCGAGCATGAAATATTAACAGCCGATTTCATAATTTGATCGGCGGCGGATCCCGCGCTGAAAATATTCTCTTGTTTCAGAGAGCTATCGAGCTCGCGCGTGCGCTCACTGTTAAAAATTACGTTGCTGGCACGAGCCCGATGATTTATATTTGTTGAATGAATTGGCGCGCGATTTATTTATCGACCGGCTCTGCTACCTTAAGTAAATTTTAATTGCCGCTGAACGTCTAAATTATTTATACCGCTGAATACAATATTTTGCTTAATACATAAATTTTGAGTATAATGAACACTCGAGTATTTGAATGAATAAGCCTTTTATCGAGTTTAAGTACGAGGAAAGAGAAAAAAAAATCCATTCAGGAAGTATCATGCAACGGGCGGAAAAAAACCAAGGCACATACGCGCGCAGGTAGAAAAATAATTCCGTGACCATAAGCCATTATCTTTCATTCGTTCTCATTCACACAAGGTCGTCTACTTAGCTCGGGTTCGCGAGCGCGCGCCTACTCTCATTATTCCATTAAAACCGAACGCGGATACACATCCACCTGCAACATATTCTTATATAGGTACGTATACGCTCCGCCAAAAAAGCCCGCATCGAGCAGCCATCCTCCAGATGGCCGAAGAAAAGCGCACAGGCTGTTCTCCGGAAACGATAAAGTCTGAAAATCCCTTGGCTCTCTGGCGCGTTACATTCGTCAGGTGAGGTTCTCTCTTGCATGAAGCTGCGGAGAGGTAAGCGAGTAAGCGAGCGAACGAGCAAGAGAGAAAGAGAGAGAGAGAGAGAGAGAGAGAGAGAGAGAGAGAGAGAGAGCGAAGGCGAGCCGTAAGGTGATTAAGCGCGCGCCGACGCAGAACCTGCATGGGGCTCTCGGTACTGCAGCAACAAAAAAGCAGCAGAAGAGCCTGGCCGTATATATGCGGGTGGAGAGGAAGAGAGAGAGAGAGAAAGAGAGAGAGAGGGAGGCGAGCTGGCGAAGAGGCGCGGAGAGAAGAGGGTGGGGCAGGAGGGAATACGCTCCGCGCGCAGAGAGCGGTGACGGTCAGCCGCTTGCGCGCTCGCTGACCCCTGACCTCCCTCTCTCTCTCTCTCTCTTTCTCTCTCGCTTGCCTCATCTCACTCGTTCCTCGGCGTGGGCGCATGTTGGCCCGCGGGCGTCCCGAGACCGTGAGAACAGCACCTATAATATTATTTAGTCTGGCGCGTGCCCCCCTCGCTCTCTCGCTCTCTCCCTCCCCCTAGCGTGCGCGCGAGAGCGCGCTTGCTAACGGTCCTCTCGCACATCACGGCCCTCTCTCTCTCTCCTCCTCTCGCTCTCTCTCAGTCTTCTTCCTTCGCGCAATAAGCCCGCAACTACACGCGGGCTTGCGATCGCTCGCTTATACTTGCGCGCTCGCTCGCTCCTCTCTCAGCCGCAGCCGCCGCCGCGCTGTTCTCGTGGGCCCATTAATTGCCGTCGTAAATTGTTGCAGCGCGCTGGGCCCAACGCGCAACAATTTCGGTCGTCCTTTGCGTGAGCACGCGCTCGTTGCTCGTGAGTACCGAAAAAGCGTCGCGGCGCTGATACTGCCCAGACCGGGCCCGAAACCCCCCACCCCTGCTCCGTCACTGGTGGCGCGGGCTGCCAAGGGGCCCGAGCGGCGCGCTGCCGCCAGGTGGCTCCACCAGCAGCGGCCAGCGGCGGGCCCCCGGCTTAGTCAGGAAAGCGCCTCGGCCGGGCGAGCATCGCGAGTGGAAGCTGCGCCAGCGTTGCAGCAGTCTGTGTGTGCCTCGTGACGAAAAGCAAGCAGCAAGCGCGCTCCGGCCGGCAGCCCCGATGCAGCTAGGAGCACCTGACCCAGGCTGCCGCCGTACTACGCAACAGTCGCGACGATCACCGAGCCCATCATGCAGCAGCAGGAGAGTGCACCAACGACGACGACGACGGAGGAGCAGCAACAGCAGCAGCCAGCTACGCTGGAGCTCCAGGAGGCAGCTGCTGGCCCCGGGAGCTTCAGCAACCTGACCCTCCAGAGCGTGTCGCTGAGCCTGCAGACGGCCCTGCTGGCGACGCTGCAGCGAGCCGCCCTGCTGCCTCCTGGCCATGCAGCTGCGGCAGCTCTCAATCTCCAGGCTCTCGAGACCTACGTTACTCTTCACAGGCTGCACGCGAGCAGCAGCCCGCTCGCTGCTGCTGCCTCGTCGGGCAGCAGCCCGAAGCCAGCGACGACGACGGAGCAGCTGCTGCAGGCGGCCGCCAGCGGTATACAGCTGAGAACGACGAGCATCGATGTCGTCGACGAGGAGCAGCTAGAGTTTGTCGAGGCGACCGAGCCCGAGGATGAGCTTGCTCTTCTCGAGGAAGAGGAGGCAGCGGCTTTTCTACACGACGGAACAAGCCAGGGTTTACTCGGACACGAGCTTTTGCTCCAGCGGATAACCGAGGCTGGACCATCGCGGCCTACGAGTAGCTCGACGACGAGCACAGCTGCCGCGACGGCGGCGACGTCGAGCGCCGCGCAGCCGAGCTCGAGCCCCGCGGAGCTACTGCCCACGAGGACGAGCTGCAGAGCCTCGAGGCCGAAGAAACAGTTCATCTGCAAGTTCTGCAACAGGCAGTTCACCAAGAGCTACAATTTGCTGATACACGAGAGGACGCATACGGACGAGCGGCCCTACTCGTGCGATATTTGCGGCAAGGCTTTCCGACGGCAGGATCATCTCAGAGATCACAGGTGAGTGACGAGGGGTTTGCTTTTTCTTTGTGGTGGTGATGATAACGCGGTGTTTGTTGGTGCTGAGTGGTTTGGGATTTTGTTTTGACGCGATTGTTAGGTTTGGAGAAGCTTGCGAGAAATATACGACGAGCTTTTTGAAGGGCGAGCAATTTTGTACGGTGTAAGTTGTAAGCAATTCTGTTTTGAAGATATTTTATATAATTAGTTTGGATGATGGGAAATTTAGAGTTTTAACTACGACGGTTGATACTTATTTTAACTAGACCTTTTTGTTTTCTATTTTTTTTTTAAATTTAGTGTAATTTTAACAAATTTTGACATTTAATAGAAGTTTAATTTACTGCTTTTCAAAAATTAAAATGTTTTGTCAAAAGCATTTCAGTTTCAAAATTTTAAAATTTTTTTCGAAATTAATAAAGGTTTAAACAAATTAAAAACATACTTGGAATTTGTTTATAATTAAAAATTTAATACATTATAAAACCATAGTTTATTTTATTTTTTCAATTTTTATAAAAAGTAAACGGATTCCCTCGACAGTTTCTCCGACCCACGCTCTTTTAAAAGCAACAAAACAAAAAGCCAAACTAATAAACAACGACCTTACCAGCTTACTAAACCACCCACAACTACAACCCATAATTTTCCACTACAACACCCTTTCTCTTTTCCCGCCACAGGTACATCCACAGCAAGGAGAAGCCGTTCAAGTGCGGCGAGTGCGGCAAGGGCTTCTGCCAGTCCCGCACCCTCGCCGTCCACAAAATCCTCCACATGGAAGAATCACCCCACAAGTGTCCCGTCTGCGCGCGCAGCTTCAACCAGCGCAGCAACCTCAAGACCCACCTGCTCACCCACACCGACATCAAGCCCTATCACTGCGCCTCCTGCGGCAAAGTGTTCCGGCGCAACTGCGACCTGCGCCGGCACTCGCTCACCCACAACCTCGGCTCCATGTCCGGCGGCGTCGGCGCGGGATCCGGCTCGGCGTCAGCGCCCTCATCGCCTGGGAGCCTGCTGCCCAACAGTGCTGCGGGTGTTCTCCAGGAGACGTCCTAGGATCCGCGGGGTCGGAGTGTGTTCGCGCGAGTTTCGGTTATTATTTAAGACTTTAGTGAGAAATTTTTGATTTAATTTTTTTTTACTTAATTGTATATCGGTTTGTCAGCCGCGAGCGCGCTCCGATTCTCGTGGCTCCTTTCATTTCGCGCTTTATCTCAGAGAGACATGTACAAATTGCGATACTTTACGAATGCGGCGAGATCTTTTCGCGCGGGGAAGAAAAGGTTTGTTCTCCATTGTCGGGGGGAATACATAATACTCAGCGACTGTTTATACAGCGTCGACAGAACACACATACACATAGAGAGACACGCACGCTACAGACAGACACGCTCCACAGAACAAGAATACACGATTTGAATAATCGCGCTGCGACTGCGACGTTCTGAACGTCCCTCTCATTCTCATTCTCATTCTCATATCTCTGTCCTTATTAGCTCGTAAGCATCTCCCAGTGCGGCGACTCGCCGACAGGCATTTCGAGGATATATATGTAGGCTCGTGCTATATATGTGTACAATTGACGTGTGCAAATTGACGCGACGAAAATCACGTGATATCTGTGTTCTCATCCGAGTGTAAAATACAACTCTTCTATACTTATTTTATTTTAGGATAGTTATTATTATAATTATTATTAATATTATTATTATTATATTATTATGACTATAATTATTATATTATTATTGTAATTCGCCAAGCGTATGACTCTGGTGCTCTCCGTACCAGCAGGCCTTTAATCTCCCTCCACTATGATGTAAATAAACAATATACCCGTGCGTGATACGTAAGTTATAAGTAAATAGGCAATAAAGTATAATTACAATTACACGCGTGCGTACACAATTTATTCTCCCTCTCCCCACCCCGTCACCTGATCCAGCCATTCGAAGGTCTCCCATTCATTCTTCAAGCTCAGCGCGAGGTCTCTCTTTCTCTCTCTCTTCGAAAAAAGATCGATGCTAATTTATGCGCGCGAGCGCAATGCGGGGTCATTATTAAAATTATCCTCGCGCTCCTCTTGTTTCCTCGCGCTCGACGGGCTAATGCGAGAACGAGTTTCTGCTCCAGATCGGGGCCCTAATTAATTAGGCAGCTTGCGCGCGCGCCTTTTTACCTCCTTTAATTTCTTCATCGTTCGACGTTCCATCTCCGCACTCCTTCTTTTTCTCCCCCTCTACCCCTCCAGAGCTGTCTATATCGTGCCAGCTTTACCGACGAGCTCCGGCTCGTATATATATATATATATATATATACGTACACACACGAAAACGCGCGTATATCGTGTTACAAAGGAACGAGCCGCCCAGGTGCTCGCGGACATGATACCGAGACGCGTTTAAGGTTACCTTTGACTCTTCCTCTCTCCTTCCCCTTCGCGCGCTCTTCTTCGCCTTTTTTATCCCAAACTCCGCCGGAGCTCTTATATATGCTCCTTTTCGCGTGCGCGCCCCGCTCTCTGCCCACTCGCCTGTTTTTTTAAACGATAAACTCGGAAGAAGATAGCCCTCGCAGAATGCCTTTATCCGGCCGATTGTTTCCATTCGGGCATTTCCGAGCGGCTTTTTGCGCGAGGCTGTATACGCGTGTAAGAGCGAGAGAACCGAGCGCAACGATTATGCGGCTTTTTGCGCTGTTGCCGCGCGCGAAACGAGTTCGAAAGGTCACATATATACGCGGGAGAGAGAGAGAGAGAGAGAGGTTGGGTAGTAAGCGGCCGAGAGATGCTGAGTGTGCGAGTGGTTGGGAGGATTGGAAGGATGTGTAGGGACGCTTAAAGGCTTTGTTTTTGCGTTAACAGGATTGCTTGGGGTTTTTTGAGCTGTGTGCTTCGGGATTTGTTGTGTGCGGAGTTTTGGAGCTTTGGACCGGAGCTTATGGATTTGTTTGAATTTGTGGTACCTGATCAATTAGAGTTTTTGGAAAGTCATTAACGTAATTGTTTGAGTGGGTTATTGTAAGGTTACGCATTAACGTGAAAATAAATATTTCAGACTTTGAAATTATGTTCTGACAATTAAAGTAACTGCTGAACTCAAGAAAACAAGTGTAAGTTACATGGTAATTGATTCTTAAGGGTGTCAAGGATTTCTGCATAAAATAGTATTATTTTTATACTCATACATGTAATTTATTGCTTATAATGTTTAATAACTTTCAAAAGCTTTTGCATTGAGCACCATTTATGTTTATGTTACTTTCGCATTCAAAATAACAATTGAATTTCATTAATAATAAAAGATATCATGATAAATTTAAAATTTCTTTAATAAAATGATATCATGATTGTTACAAAAACATACTACCTACAAGTAATTAAATAACCAACAGCTGCAATCATAAAAAAAAATCACGCAAGCATAACATGTTAATCAAGTACAGCGATGAACTTGTTTCTAAAAGCTCGCCTCAACCCGTGTCCAGCTCACTCAGTAACTCGTACCCACCACAATTCATCAAAATTGTCGGAAAGCCAGAAACCAGAGCTCAGAGCCAACACGCTTAATTACTTGCCGTGAAATCAGATCAACCTAACCGAAAGTCTATAAACAGAGAGAAAAAGGGAAAAATCAAACCAGCCGCGGCTCTCTCGTGTAAATCATAATTTCTCTAGAAAGCCAGAGTCGGATCGTAAACGAGAATCGCGGCAAATGCAAATGCGGCCCGGGCAACAATTATATTGTATAAGCCGGCGCGGCTCGCTGCGGAATTTCAGCGACAAAAATTAATCTTTTGCGTGCCGCGCGCCAAGGAGCCGGCCCACGCACGCAACCAATTATCTCGAGAAAATACCGCAGTTATTTAGCGACATGCGGGAAAGTTGGGGAGTGAGGGTAAGGAGCGAAGAATGCGCGCGAGGTGTTTTATCAGATATCCGTGAGCGTTGAGCTTTAGGTTGGTGTGAAGAGGTGAGTGAGTGTGGCAACCCTTTCTGAGGTTGGAAGATACAAAAATTTGGTTTGAATTGTTCAGGGTGAAAAAGTATGTTGAGAAAAATTGGTCGCAAGTGGACTTTGAGGGTACATTGGAAGTTTTATGGTGTAATTGTGAAAGATAAGTTTTAGAATCAATATAGTTCAATGATTATTTGAATTTATTGTTATTGGCTGACTTCAAATGCTTAACTGCAACAGATATCTATAAAAAAATTAAATTTATCTTTTTGTAATTTTATATTAAGAAATAGTACATTTCGATACGGGTGTGGAAGGTGATTATTTGCCTCGTGAGACGTTTTTCGCCCGAGCGAAGCGAGGGTGAAAAGTTGAACGTGGCAAAAATTAAAGTGGCATAAATCAAATTAATAATTAAGAATTTGAATTTAATTTTATGAATCAATAGACATTGTAAAATATTATTCTTCAAACAGATAGTATAGTTTATTATCAAAATTAAAGAGTTTAGTTGTGCTGATCAACTGCTTAAAATACATGCATTTTTAAGGTTTTCTTAAAAAATCTATAACTATGGAAAAAATATCTGATGACTCTTATTATTTAAAGAAGTTGTAAACAATAGGAGTTTGAGAAAATATTCAGAGGCATCCAGTATACTATTTACTGAATTGCTCTGATTGATGAATTTAGAGTTGAGTGTAGAAATGTCAGTTTTTAGTGCCACTCGGTGAAAAGAAACACTCGCCCAGATTCTTATGCACTGGTATTTAAAATGAACTGCTTCTGGTAATTGTACTCATAAGATTTTGATATTCAGTTCTTACTGTTACTGATCTTACTATTGAATCTATAATTTCTATTATTCCGTACGTAAATCAGTGTTCATTAATTTCACTATTCACTCTGCAATAGATTCCATAAACTTTACTACACATCCTTACTAGTGAAAATTAATTAAATAGTCCAGGCAATATAATCTACCGCTACTCACAAAATTTCCTTTCAATGCAATCCCAAAAGAAATAATTCCCACCCATTCACCTTCAACATACATCCACGAATTGGAAATATCTTATTAAAGAACAGAACACTTTTATCGCGCAGAAACATTTTTACTTTATTGTCCTCACCGCATGCGGCGCGCTGCCTCTACACACACTCCAAACGTGTTTTTCGGAACGATTTCTCACTTTACGAGAGACACACCGCGCACTGGACTCCCTCCTTCTTTTTTTTTTTTTGAAAAATAGGACGTCGTTAAGAAGGTATACACGCACGCAGGCTCGCTCGCTCCTCTCCACAATAGAAGAAGATGTAATAGGCAGATTATTCCCCGGTGTTTATGGGCGCGCTGCGGGAAATTCAAACCGGCGGCTCGGGCCCTGAGATATCGGGGAGGCGGCAAAGTGCGGACGCGCTCACATTAAAGTGAGATTCTTGAGTTAGCGCCCCTCTCCCCCCGCAGCCGGACAGTTGCTCGCGCTAAGCTTGAGTAACCGAAGATCTCGTATAGGTGCAAGCACACGCGAGGGCTATGGTAAACGGAGAGCGGAGAGCGGCTAACTGTCTTGGATTAATTGAGAGAGTAAGAGTGGCTAGTTTATTTGTTTTTGCTGGTGGATGTGAGGTGTAAGGTTTTTCGAGCTGAGGTTGGATGAGGATGCTTAGAATGACTACTGGGTATCGATGCGGTTGTAAAATAGGCAGATTTAAAATGTACGTGATAGCTGCTCTTGTGATAAGTGTTGAAATGCAAACTTTTTATTATTAACTTTTAAATTTTTATTCTTAATTTAAAATTTTAAGTGAGTTCTCAGTTTAAAATATTATGTATCTTTTTAATATTTAAAAAAGTTGCATAAATCTTATCACCAAATCTTACTTTGTGTAATGAAATATGCATTCAAAGCATTATTATTCAAAGCTGGTTCTTTGTGTATCAGATACTGTTGAAAAAAATAATTTTACGTGTTAAAAATGTAACTAATTTAAGTCATATTTATTATTTGAAATGATTTTAGCAAATTTCGAATCAAGATCATTTCTCACCTACAACTATGCATGCATACAATTAGAAAGGCGCAGACGCTAATTTTTTTCCAAATAACAACTTGAAAAATTTCTACTCCAAAAAAGTATCATCTTTGCACCTCAAGCTCACTCCCACCTCTCTTCCCAAAAAACTACCTCAAACATCACGTTAGATCCCACACCCTTACCTCTATCCTCCAGCTCGATAAAGTCGTAATCCAGGATTCATTCGCTCTCGGGCGTAACGAACGACGCGGGCCCCAAAGCCAAGCTCAGGCCCCGTGGTCTAAGGTTACGCTTACACACCGATCCCATCAAGGAAGTTCCTCGCGGGCACAGGTAGAGCGGGATCCAACTCTGGTGGACAGAGAAATCGGGTAGCCGCGTATACACGCTCACACACACACACATAGGCCCGAGCGGAGAGGGAGTAAGGCCCAAGTGGAGGGAGGGTGGCCTGGGCAGCAGGAGGGGAAGCTTTCACGACGAGAAGGGACCACACGCACGCGCCGCCCACAGATCTGCTCTCTCGCTCGCGCCCGCGTCTCGTTTATTGCGCGCGCGGCTCCCGCGATATGTAGCTTGCCGGGAGACGCGTGTGCATGTAGATGGGAGTGCGCGAGAGTGAGCTGCTTGTAACATGCAGTTTTGCAAAGGGGAGCGCCGTTTTTTGTCGAGCGCTCGCCGCCGGAAAGCTATTAATAGGAACTGTGGTACGAGCGTTTGGGTTAATGCGCTTTATCGAGGATGCAGGGGCTTGGGTAGTTTGATTTTAGTAGATGTAGTGTAATTAGCGGTTTGGTAGTGAGGCTGGCTTTTGTAGCAGTTTGCGTTATTGGTTTTGGTAATTTGTAATATTAAGGTGTGGCTTTCGATGTTGCAATTCATTGGTTGAAATGTGTCAAGAAATGTGTAATTTTATACCAACGTTTAACTTTAGTTTAAAATAATTTAATGTTTTACGCAATAATACAAAATTTGACTTTAATTAGAATAGAAAAGGAGAGCTTATTAGCTTTGTTCCCACACTTACATAAAAATTTATGAAAATTAAAAAATTTTTAGAAGCTATATTGTGGTTTTTCTTTGAATGCCTGATTAATTGTGGTCACAATACTTGTGAATTTACATATTCGATAGTCACAGTAGTAAATGATTCACTTCACAAACTTTATACGCGGATATGACCTTTATTTTACGAAAATATCAATCTAATTTATTTTAGTTTTATTCTCCGCATCTGAACAATATTGCTATGGAGCTAGTTTTTAAATTGTATAATTGTATAATCTTATTCGTTAATTTTGATGTTTTGCCAATCCTGTTTGAGTATTTCAAAAACATTCTAAAGGTACTTTCCGTCGGTCAGTGTATGTCAACGACACGCTGAACAATTGTATTGAATTTATTTGGTTTTTCATAATAGACACAAAATATAAAAATAATTAGAACGACTACCGTATATCTTGATTTTATCAACAAAATCAAGCATCTATTTTTTTAATAAAGAAAACCAAATCCTACAGATCACCTTATCTACTCATCACCAAAAGAAACGCTCACTCTCATTTAACAAACACCTTCCAAAAGAAAAAAGAAAAACTCATAACGTCAAACACTCCTACCCTCAATAAATCAACCCTATACCAACCGTTCCATGCATTTCCCCGGAAGCTCGCTCGCCGAATTCCTCAGAACTGTTCCCCGATATTCGGCGCCCGGCGCTTCCTCATCTCTGCCATAACCTATCAAAGGGTGCCAACGTAACGTCTCCATAATGGGCGAAGAAACAGCCTCGGTCGTGGCTCGCGCCGATTTATACACACACACCTATTCGTACACGATCAGAGATAGGCGCACGAGCGAGAGAAAGAGAGAGAACGAGGTGTACTCGCGTGCTGCGACCACCCGCGCGCCGACACCTCGCCGCGCGCGGATTTACTGCTACAAGCGAGCGCCGGAAAGCTCGTCCTGTTTTTCCCATCGGGAGCGCGCCGGCGTTTACGGCCGGGGTGATGGTAAAAATTGTGGAGCTGCTTTCGTTTTCGTTTTACGCCGTTTGGTTATTGCTGCCGAGGTAAGTATTGGGGGATGGACGTGGATTGTTTTCTGACGAGCTAGATACGGTGAGTGGTTATTAGGTTAGTTTTTTATAGGTTATGATTTGCAGAGGTTAATGGAAATATCGTTTGGAATGTTTTGAATTGGATAATCACTTTATTCGATAAGTCTGAAGTTTTAGTCAATTCTATTGGAAGATTTCAAAAACATTCTGAACGATATTTCGTTTAGTCAGTATACCTAAGTAGCATATAAGATTTTGTATAACAAAAACAAAATATGTTTTTATTTATTTTGATAAAACAATTATTGTTGTGTTAATAATTAAGGTAGCTCAAGCAATGCATTCTAAAATTCTGTCTAGCTTTCTGAAACTTCACAAAATGTTCTTCAGACATTAATATTAATCCTTTCCACCACCTATGGTAAAACTTTAAATTTATTATTAAACCAATTATTCACAAAAATTAGAGTATAAAAAGCTACTTTTAAAGACATTACCTTTTTTTATAGAATATTACAATAAGCATCTTTTAATCAAGAAATGAAACGTAAAATTACAGAATTATTTAAATAGAGAATAGACCTATAGTAAATACGCGTTTTTTCTACGAAATATGATTTTATTCCAGACGTTAAGTATGTAACATTTGTAATAAAGTTCAAAAAAGCTACTAAAACCAAGTATAACATAAAAATTAAGTGTCCTGTATACCTAACTCATCTTAAAATAATGAAAAAAATCAACTTACATAACTAACTTCCATCCACCAAAAACCAAAGAAATCCAAACCAATCTCCACGCTCCGCTCAACTTCGACTTTCCTTTCCTCAATCCTCACCGCTCCAGCAGACGACAGCCAAATCCACCAAACCTCTTCGAAACAAGAACGAACTCGCTCGCAACGGAGTGGGCCACGAAATCATACATACATAAACGAGAGTCGCGAGTTTAACCTTCGAAAGGACGTCGTATATGCGCGCAGGCGCGCTCCGCGAGCGGTCTCTCTTTTTTTTCCCCAACGACGACGGAGAGAGAGAGAAAGAGAGGAAGAAACCCACACCTTGTACACGCGCGCGCTGCTAAAATATCGGCGCGGCAGAGACGCGGGCAGATTTTATTTATTGGCCTCTATGCCTTTCCGCGCCTCGGGCCTCGTTCCTCCTTTTTTCGCGGCCTCGCTCTTTTTTCGTCCCGACGACGACAATATTGCGAGGGTGGCTCTCTCTTCTTCTCTCTCGCTCGCAGGGTTATGCGCCGCGGTTACATTCGGCGCGTCTATTCCTCTCTCTGCGGTCCTCGCCTCTTTTTCACCCGCGCAGTTCACGCGCGCGCTCGCCTTCTTTGTCTCTCTCTCTTTTTCGCTTTGGGCTTTCTTTTGGCCGCGACTCTCATGGTTGGAGTAGTTTTATTGTTTTTCTCTTTTTTTTTAGGTTAGAGAGATACACCGACTGCCTCTCTTTCTGTCCTCCACCTACTCCTACTTCGCTATAATCGGGGGTATCAGGAGAATATATTGTCATCGCTTCCCCGCCTATTATTTATGTGTATAATAATTTCCTCTTATTTTTAGTTTTACGTTTCTTTTCGTTTCTTCGCTCTGACTACTATACGCGCGAGGTAAAGAGATAGTTTCAATCTTAGCCGTATTTGGATTTCTATGTGTATTTTTTCAAATTCAATTTAAGCGGTAAAGTATAATAAATATTGTGTGAAATTGTTGATAATTTGTTTAAGTATGAGAAGGTAACGTTTTTTTCCTAACTGTAAAATATTTCTGATCATTTTAAATGTATTACTACTCATTCAGACAGGAAAATTACAAAAATTTGATTATTCTATAATAATTTTATGTATTAAATGCAATATATATTTACTGATTTTTTTAAGTTTTAATGTATACTTTTTCATTTTGAATTTTAAAATTTATTATACTCTTTTGGTAAAGTTATAATGTGATACTTGATCATTTTTAATCACAATTTTAATTTTGATACAAAAATATTATTTTTAAAAATGAGCTGTTCCTCGTTTAAAACAATCGTTCGGAGAAACGTTACTTGGGAAAATTAGTTTTATGTCTCATAAAAATTAAGAAAACTCAATTTGAACTCAGCCTCAACTTCCAATAAATTACTCAAAAAATTCATTCAGTTTACCTGATCAATGAAATTCTCCCACAACACCTCAAAGCCACCGAAGACTACCTCAAAAGGAAACTCATCTCCTTCAATCCCAAAGCCAACCCATTCACCATCTCCATATACCTCCCGCGCTCTCCCCGGCAATCAGCGTCGCCATTACCAACCTGCCTTCTTCTCTGAACGGCCTAAAAAGCCTCTCCTATTCAATATTTATCAATGAAGCCCCCAGAAAAAGTCCAGAATCCAGGCGCACTTAAAGCCCGTAAGCTCGCTCCCTCGCGCCGCTCGTAAAAATACAGAACCCAACGGGCGATCTCTCACGCTCCCCAACGCACACTACCTTAAGGGCCGATTTTCGCCAAAGATCGTTAGGATAGAGGCACCGGCGCAATTTGCTCGCTGGCCGACATTTCGCGCTGGCTTTTTTGCCCCCCTCCTCTCATGTGCGCTCGCAAGCTCTGTCAATTAGCGCCGCCGCTGCTTTTTCGCTTATTAAATTCCCCGGGCGTATTTTCTCCGCGCATATAATTGCGCGCTCGCCTAGAGTCATACGAGCCTGGCTTTCTTGAATGAAGCCGTGAATGAAATCACCGGGGTACATAATTGCGCGCTCGCTTCTTCTGCTGCTCGGCCTCCATTTTCTCATCGCGGTATCGGGCCAAAGAAAAGGAATGCTTAGGCATGCAGAAATCGCGCGCAGAGGAAAAATGAGCGAGCGGAGTATTGTATGTAATACGAAAGGGCGAGCGCGAGAGGGAACGACTATATTAATGCCGGGGAATGCGCGGCGAGCCTTTAACGGATGAGGGCTCAGCGGCTGGCACTTTGTTTCTTCTTCTCGGCTCTGTTTCTTCGCTGTTTCTGTGCGCGTGCGGCCCGTTAACGCCGTTCTTCGGTATCTACTCCCACGACATTTATTACTGGGCCCGCTCCTGAGTTCCTGAGTGAGAGTTTGACTGTGGGGTGATTTAAGGACGGTTGACGTTTCGACTGATGAGGTATTGAGTATTCCAGCTTTCAGAGGGGGGATTAGTGATGGGATGCTTTGGTTTTCACTGGTTTTCTTGGTGGGGTTTGGATGTTGTATATTGAGAAAGTGGAAACGTAATTTACAGGGTATAGAGTAATACTGTCGTGTTTATTCTTAAGATTGAGAGATTTTTTTGTTTATAATTCTGTTTATGGGATGGAAGAACAGACAATCAACAATTATTTATACTTATGTTTGGATACGATATATTTATCGTTATATTGCTCTTATAAATGGAATCGAAAATCACATAATTCCAATGATTTTGTTTAAGAACATTTTAATACCAAACAAGTTCAATATAACTATAAAATTGTTTACGTCATGTAACATAATATAAACTTTGGATTTTAAATTTCTTAATCATGTCAGTGACAAATCTATGCCACTAGTTACAAGAAGATATAATAAAATAATAACAGATAATTAAATTAAGTTCTATTTTAGGACTTGAGATAACTTATTAATCCAGAAGTATAACAATAATTCGCTGATCCTGATTTTCGCCCAAAAACTACATAAATCTCAAATAACAGTTAATGTCGCAATAAGCATTTTTATCATGCAATTTCTGAGATACTTCACATAATCCACTAATCGACATTGCACATTCCCAGCAAATAAAAACTAAATCAAACTAATCTCCAAAATTCTTCACCTCGACACATCTCCAACAGTCAGCAGTCCTGCTCTCACCATCAGATTTGCATTTTACAACCGATGCACATACAAATCCTCTCTAGGCAACTGGTTGCATAAACAACGCGATGCCTATCTCCCAGACACCTCCCTCCTTTTTTCTCTCCTCACGAGCACATTAACTTTTTCATCTCGCATTGGCCACCGAATCGAGCCGCTACACGCCAGCTCTTGCCGTTTTTTGCCTGCGATGAGAGTCGCAGATTGATTTGCCGGCGCGCGCGAGCCGTAAATTTGTCGGGCAAAAAATGCGCGAGAGAAGGAGCCGGGCCCCGTGTTATTTTAATTAATCTGGACATTCCGAGCCGACGGGCCCACTGAATCAGTCCGTAAATTATCGCTCGCTATCGGAGCCGCGCGCGCGCGCGCTCCGGCAATAACGCAACACATCACCACCGGCGAGATTAGGTTATCTTCCTCCTTCTCTTTCTCTGGTTCTTGCATACCTGTGCCAGGATGTGGGCTCCTCTAAGCGCTGGATAAAGGGACCCCTGGGCAATCATAGGGGGTGGAATTGCTGCGGGAAAGAGAAGGAATGGAGCAGGTTAACGATGCTTATCCCACACGAGAGAGAGCAAATACAGCGTGGACTGACATTTTTTTCGAGTCTGCGTTTTTTGGGCTCGTGGTATCTGGGAGCGTGGTGTGTATGGGTGTGGGTTCGAGGAGGGATTGTTTTGAGCTTACAAATTACTTATCGGGTAATAAACTTAATGAGCGAGCGCTCGTTGGTTGAGCGCGATGCGGAAAAGGAGATAGCTCGATGTGGGTGCAACGGTGCAAGCGGTTTATGACTGGTTTGTTGAGTTTTGGAAGCGTTTGGTTAAGGATATGCGTTTTCTTTCCTTTTGTGAATAGCGGCGATGGAGATTGGGAGATTAGTTTATTAAATTTATGTATTGTTGTTTGATGTAAAGTAGTTGAATAATGTTTTATTAATCAGTGTACAAGGCTTTTATATTTGGCGTAGAGCTTATTCTTGTGTGTTCTTAAAAATAAGATATATTGGTTAGTGTTATGATATTTGAAGCCTTGCTATTGATTGATAAGTTACAAAAATATTGTTGTTTGTAACACTTTACCTTTGCTAGCATAATGCACGGATTTTAATTTCTATACATAGGTCGTCAAAACAATAATTTTTATTTAATACTTTTGCATATTGTTTTTTTTAACGTCAACATAAACAACGTTGAAAGACACATACACAGTTTCTCAAATTTTACATCCACAATTATATAATACCTCCAAAAACTCAAAAAAACCAAACTCACTTAACATCTTTTTCCTGGTCAACCCAACAGGTGGTCAACCTGAAAAACCACCTAAAAAGACACGTCATTACAATATCCCTCAACCAGCGCACCCTCCGCTCCTCCATCCCCCCCGAGCCTCAACCCGAAGCTCAAAACTCCAGCAAGCAAATTGTACACCTGTAATTCAATCTCAAAATCGCCGCTCGAACACGAATCCATGCGTTTCTGATTTATTAATGCGACTGCTGAAAGTTGCTCGGCAACGCGGCTACATGTATCCAATCCGTGTCAGACAAGTTTGCTCGCTCGCTCACCCGGAGAGCAAAAAGTCCCCCGCGCGCGCGCGCGCAGATGACATTTCGTGTATCTCTTACTTTTTATCCGCGTGCCATTCGATTTGCTCAGCGAGCGCGCGAGCCGTAAAATTTCGGCCCGAGATTAGCGCCAATGAAAGCAAGCGCAAAGCGTTTTCATAAATACCGCGCCGGCCGTCAGCAGTTCGTAAAGCCGGCGAATGGATATGTCTCGTTAGCGGGCGAATCGGTAAAGATCGGCTGGTTAATAAGACCGGGGCTAATAAGCCGTGGCCGCGTGCGCGTGGGCGAGCCTCCCAACGGGAGGCGGCTGGACCCCTGGGAGGTATGCGAGCAGCCGAGGCCACCGACGGCCCGGCTGTCAGTCAGTTGGACGAGACTCGGAATGTCAAGACATATTTCGGTCCTGTCGAAACCAGTGGTGGGTTCGTTTTAACAGCTGCGCGGGTGACTCTGGGTTATGTGGCGATTTTTGGATTGTCGCTTTGTTTAGCGGGTTGCTGCAAGTATATAAGGCGAGGAGTTTATTTAAATGCTAATTCGTTTTTTATTTGCCGGTGGATATCTTGGGTACGGTATTGCCGATAAATTTTGAGGCTCGCGCTTTAAAGTTTGGAAAATATGTAACGCAATTAAGCCGAGTTCATAATTTAATAAGACATTTACATCGGGAGGACATAAAAGATTATGTTCCGATATTTCAAATCGTAATTAATGAATTTTTATGCGTAGGCGCTCTCTCTCTCTCTCCCGGCGATACACCTGTTTTTTCGTTACATTATAAAGTCAGCGATTTTGAAAGGCGCGCGCGTGGCTCCTTTTAATTAACTCTTCGCGCAACGAATAACAATTATCCAAAAGCTTACATAAACTCTTCTCCCTTTCCCACACAATCACACAATCAAAGCAACGAAAAAAAATGTAATGACCAAAGTATGCGAATAAGGTTTTAACAAACCTCGGCTTTCTCACCCACTACTTCCAGCAGAAGCGAGCCGCGCGACGGATATATATGCACTCCTCGCATTGAAAATCCACTCCGACTGGCATCACATGCATATACATTGTACGAGTGCCTCTCTCTCGCTTACTCCCAGCGTCTAATCGAAACGGCCAGAAATATATAACCGATGTCCGAGCCGCTCGCTCGCGCGGCACTTGACGCTGCAGACGGCAAAGCCAATAACTCGTTTGCGCCCCGGCCTCTCGAACGAATATCATTTTAAAAGTCCGACCAAAAAACTCCGTGATGTATGGAGTCTCTCTCTCTCTCTCTCACTCTGCGGAGCCGGGCAGATTTACATAGACAAGAAATACGGAGCGCGGAGAGGAAGTGAAGCCTACTCTCCAAGCGCGCGTATACATCCACCTACGAGCGCGTTTGTCTCTAATTCACTTCCTGCAGCAATTACAAGCGACGGCGAGGAGAAAATACCTCTCGCGCATATCCGTGCCACGGGATGGAGGCTGGGGAAATTAGGATAAATCAATGGCCATTTGTGTGAGCGTGCGTGTATGTATGTGTGTGCGAAGGGTCCGAGCTAGGACGAGAGAACTTCGCGGAGGTGGAGGAGAAGAGGGAGAATAAAGAAATAAGGTGCGGTGTGTCCTTTAGGTGTTAGGTGCGTAAACAGTGGAGCGAGCCAGGTATATATGTGTGCAGCAGGTAAAAATGGCGGGCTTCGGAGGGAGATAAGACAAGGGATGCGTGCACGCGCGCGGCAGCTATTCCTCCCTTATCATTGCCGATGATCTTCTGACAGTCAAACAAACGTCCCTCCCTGCTTTCTCTCTGCCCGGTGTTTGTACGGGCCGTGACAGATACGCGCCCGCACCGGCGACGACACCTTTTTTTCCGTTCCTCTCTTTTCTATACCTATACTCGTCCTGGACGAGCTGCACCATTTTCCAGGACTTTCTCTGCTCTTTTGTTTGGCTGCGCCTCTATTTTGACTCGGCGAGCCGAGCCGTGTAATCGTGCGGCTCGTTCTCCTCCTTTTGTGCCGGCCTGTGTGTGCATGTGAGAGTGACTCTGGAAATGGGTGTACTCTTAAGGGGGGAGGATAATGTATGCAAAGTTAACTGTGGTTTACTTTGTGCGCAGCGGAGGCTGGTTTACAGTGTGTAGAGGAGTGAGCTTTATTCGGTATTGAAGTAATACAATGGCGGAAGTAAATCAGCCGCTGCGAGGGTTGAATTAACGGCTTTCGATTTGCCGGTGGAAAATTTGAGCTCGGGTTAAAAGTGAGGATTACAGTTAAATGGGAAATTCAGCGGGTTGGGTGTGGGTTGCGGTTATGTGTTATTAGCGGTAGTTTCGTTTTATTTTGTTCAGTTACTGGATAAAGCTGAAAATAGGTTTGAGTAATGTATTCTGATAAGCGGGTGATTTATTTAGAAAAGGATTTTGTACTTGAAATAAAAAGAATGATTTCTAACTAAATTGTGTTGCTGTATTAGTCTAAATATTATTATTCCATATATTTTTACTGCTATGCCTAGCGAGACTGAATTTCACTTCAAATTATCATCTCGTGTTCATTCGAGTATGAACCATCACCTGTCTACCTCCAATGATGTTGGTCAGGTAAGATGCCTAATTTGGTCAGCTTTTCGGTGATGAAGTCTAGGTAAGGTATATCAATATTTTGGTGTTTGACATACTTATAGAAGAACGATGAGCTACCTCTGATCGTATTTCTATTTATGCACATACCTGGCAATAGGCTGTTCTCAACATCTGTAAATATTGTATTTAAATTACCTAAAATTTGACATACCTAGGCGTTAATGTTATAATTTGTTTTTTATAATTTTCGTTCCTTATGTCACTAAATTGGGAAAGAAAACGTCCACCGCGGGCAGAGGGGCGTTCATGTAGCGCAACAAATATGGCTGAAACTGCCTATGTTTTTACATACAGGTTGTATATAGAAGCATAAAAAAATTACCATTAAAGTAGTTGTAAGAAGAAATAAATGTTATTATGAAGTTTCAGTGAGATAGCTATCTATGCAGATGCCACACTTCTATCAAGAAATATGATAGAAGGTCAGAAAGTTATCAATTCAGGAATAATAATAATGTGCGAAGCCACCCTAACCATATACAATACTAAAAGCTATCTAGTTTCGGCCATGCTTATTACTTCACGCAGTAGCTGCTAGTGTCGCAGTGCAATTTTAAACTCCCAATAAAGTAGCAATTGAAATCCGAACACTTTAAAACACTCAAAATCATATATGTTTATATTTAATCCATTTTATCTACACGTATTGTGTGTCATGTTATTTTTATTAGTTAAAATTATGACTATACAGACTAAATTTTACACAAAAGTTACACAAATCGTCTGTTTCCTTCCATAAAACATGCATAATACACAAAATTTTCCACTGTGTAGTTTCTATTATCAAACATCTGGAATTCTAAATATTACCACATTAATCCTGTTATATGAATTCAATCCCCACCTGTAAATATATACAAAATTACTTTTCTCACCACAATCAACCATCTCCTAACCGCACGCAATCACCTCAACTCCATCCCACACCTCATCTACACAATCCCAATCCAAAGCCCTAGCGCCTCCCGATAAATCATCCTCGACCCATAAATCCAGCTCTCAAACCCAAGCCCAACTCCAGCTCCTTGTCGAACGGTTAATTCCGAAATAATAAAACCAACGACAGCTTCAGCAAAGCCATCCAAGAATCCCCTCTGAAAGCCAAGCGGCCGCACACAGCCGCGCACTTGACGCCCAAAGATTAAGCGCTACTCGGCTGCATCGATGAGCGCCCGGATAAATGTGTACACGCTCAACTCTCTCAAAGATTTCGTCGCACGGGACCAAGACGAATCTATTAACCAGCCGGGCCCCGCGCGGATTGAGCAATAAACCTACTGGGAGGTAAGTCCTCTTTCTCACATGTACAGCCGCGCCGGTAGAAGGGGCACAAGGCCCCTATTCCCCCCCTCAACAAGATGTCGCGCCGATAAAGCCACCAAGCTCGTTCCTTCTTCTTCTTCTTCTCTCTCGTTCTATCCTCGGCAATTCATTTGAGCATTCCCCGAGGTGGTCGCACGACAAATTACTCCCCCCTTGACTCCCAAAAATCTCGCGCGAGCTACAGGTATACGCACTCGGACGCCGATGACACCTAGGCGACGTGGCTCCTTATATGGGGATAGATTGCTGGGGATATAGGGACGGATGAGGTGGTTCATTCATGCGGCGCCGGGGATAGTGGCTGTAATCGATAATTTTGGGATGATTATAGGCTGGCCGAGGCGATTGCGTGACGATTGCGGACTTTTTGGGTAATTTCTTGACGAATGTTTTTTTTTTTTATTTTGAGAGAGGGAGATGAAAAAGTTGACGGAGTGAATGTGTAGATTCGCGTCTAGGATAAATATTTATGAGGAGGAATAAGTTTATCGAAAATTTTACAACTTCATCGATTTTAATCTCGCCGTGGGATCTAATAATTGACCAATAAAGCCCGTGTAATTTATACCCATTATTCAATTAAATTTACAGTCCCCGCCGCTAAATCGGCGCTACCCAAAATTTATATCCGACTGCCGGCCACGCGCGACCGCAGCGCTCGATTCGAGAGCATAAATAACTCCTCCTTTTTCTTTATCCAGCAAAGACACTCGTGCGATAATTAACTGGCGAGATTTCTCGGACGTATATATACGTACGGACCAAAACTCTCCTCTCTCTCCTCCACTACGGCGGACGAATTGACGTTAAACGCCGACTCCGTTACCGCTCACGTAAAAAAGTATCGGGTTACACGGCTCGTCCGAAAATCGAAGCACGACGGCCCGGCATTATACTCTCGTGTGTGGCTGCTGCTCGTCGAGCACCTTTTTTTCTCTCTCCTTTTATTATCCATCTCGCTCCCTCCTGTCTCTCTCTCTCGGCCGAGAGTTTCGAGAAAAGAGGCGCAGATAAGTCATCGGCTGCCGCAGGAATTTCGTATGTTTTGAGGTAAAAAGTCCCTCGTTAATTTCCCCGTCGAGACGGGCTATGGCTTATTCCTCCGGGCTTAGAGGAAAAAAGTAGCCTCTCCGATCTTATCCGGGCCGATCTCCGGGATTTTCGCGCCCGACTCTCTCGCGCGCCTGCATTTAGCGAGACGGACAGTTTCCGGAAGCGTGGAGAGAGAGAGATCGAGAATAAGAGAGAAGGAGAGTGGGAGATGTATATTCGACGATAAGGTTTTTCCATAAAGCGAGCCTGACGTGTTTTTCTCCGAGAGAGAGCGAGTGAATTACGGGCGGAGATAGGGAGCCCGCCCGATGCGGCGGAGGTCGCCCGCTCAGCATTCTAATATATCTCTTTCGAGCCGGCTAATTGCTTCTCCTTTTTTCTTGACACCCAGGGAGGTAATCCGCCGGCGCAGACGAGCCCGCGCAAGCTGCTACCAATGCGAGCCCCATGGGAAACTTTTATTTTATCCCCCCTCTTCTCGCTCTCGCTCTGTGTGTGCCGATTATCTTAAGAGCCCTATTCCAGCGCGTGACTCTTTCCGCTCGCCACCCTTTTCTCTCTCTCTCTCTCTCTCTCTCTCCCTCTCTCTCTCTCTCTCTCTCTCTCTATCCCTTCATTTTTTATAGTGTGCCCGTGTGTTTCGGATTTACCTGAAAATTCACTTCCAAGCTCGGTGATATCGCCCGTGTTTCGGGACCCCCGCTCTTTTTATTTTTCGCGCGAGATTAAATTAAATTAAAAAAGCTTTGTTCGGCCCCTCTCTCCGTTTTATTGCATTCGCAAGCCAGAGACGTATTTATTGCGGAGGAATTCGCCGATCGCGATACCAGTGAAACCCTCTCGCTCCCTCGTTTACTTTTTTTTTTCGCCTTCGCCCAGAGTCGATATTATTATTCGAGTAATAAAAATTAACGGCTTTGCGAAACGGAGAGAGAGCTCGATGGATTTTCGAAAATACAGCGCAGAAACGCTCTAACCTAAGGTAATTGCATCAGGAAACGCCTCGCGAATTTTCAAGCTGCACCTTGCTGGATGAGGCAACGGCTTCAAAGATCCTAACCACGCGTGCGCTTTTGCCATTGCGTAACTCTCGACGGTTAATATAAAGTCGAAATTTCCGAAGCTTTTACGAGCCCGGGGAAATTATTCAATTTTCCGGCCGCTTTTATAGAGCGGGCTCGTTAAGCTTCCGTGGCGGAAAATATCGACTTTCTAGCAGAGCGAACGGCTGTATTTCATTAGTGTTCCCGATATTTAAGTTAGTCATGACTGGATAGCTACGCGGTCGTACTTTCCGAGAGCTACACTCGCAAACGCGCATAAATCTCCGGGTAATGGTTCTTTCTGGAAAAAAATATCAAATGCATATATATGCAGACTCTCGGGGATACAATAATATAAATTTATAAAAAGTTTACGGTACGAGCTCTCGGCTACCACATCGTATATCCATAGACATATAAATTTTAACCGCTTACACAGAATTCCGTAATATTCGCGCGCGCGCTGCACAAAGTGTCTACCTCGCGCGCGCGCGCGTTTGAGAGAACAAAGATAAACTCTCTGGAAAATTAATTCCCTCTGGCTTTTCGAAGTCCGCTTAATTATCGGCAGTTAATTATAAGCTCGGCGCTAGTCATCGCTCGTAAATCCCCATATGGACAAATTAAAGCGAATATCATCGTTAGGTTAACATTACGCCTGGTCTTTCTCACGTTTATAACTTCTGTTCTGGCCGCAGAGCGAGTTGCGATATTATTCATATGACGCAAGAAGCCGGGAATATACTTAGCAGCTTCTAAAAACCGACTGAATTAATCAAGCATCGCTGGCTGCCGCTGCAATTTATATACCACCTTCCATTCAATTGATTGGCTGGGAGATAAGGAGATAAGCTTCTTTGCCGTGGAGATACTTTCGCAAAAGCGTTTTGCTTTAACTGCTGTTTTTCGCTTCATCATTATGACTATTTGAGAGCATTATAATTTTTTAATTGATCGCTTGTTTTCTTTGTGTTTTTTTTTAATGTAAGTGATAGTATAAGGTGTGGAAAGTATCGTTTTTTTTATTTTAGTGTGAAGTGCCTCAATTTTTATCTGATGCCTCTTGCGCTTTTATGGATTATCTGCATCTTAATCTTTCGAGGGACGCGTGATTTTTTACTACGGAAGCTCGTTTATTTTCGCCGGCGAGTTTTAATTAATATCAGAGACAAGCTGGCTACTCCAAGAATGCGTGAATTTGATTTAACAACCTAAAATTGATTAGTACCCCAGATAAAGCATAAGAAACACATTTACACACTACGAGATTATAAGCATTCTGACGTTAAACAACAAACAAAGTACAAATCACGCAAACCTGCAAAGTTCATAATTAACCATTGTGCAATCCGCGCCTCAAGAATCCATGACTCAGCACAATTCGGCGCGAGCTCTTACCTCCCATTATCAGCCTGAGAAAGATATTAATCGACGAATTGATATTTCTTGCTTATAAACGGCTTCAGAAGCTAGCGAAATAAAATGTTACCTCTCGCCGTCGGCGCTCAGACACGCGCGTTATGACATTTCACGGCTAAACGGCACCGCTCCGCGCCTCATGGTAATTACACCCCGGCGTGATTGATAAATCTCTAATAACACGTCTGTCAAGCCGTTACAATATCATTGAATCCGTTCACATAAAAAGCCGCTCCGCGCTATCTTCGTCGCATTAAGACGCAAAAGCACTCCACATTACCCCCTCCCCCTTAAAAGCGCAGCATAACCATTGACTCGTGCAAAAAGTCGGAGGAAGCGACGCTGCGCGCGGGATCGAACAATCGTGTGAATCTGCGATAAAACTCGTATATGCGGTTCCGCGCATTATCCAGCGCGCCGGGCAACGGCATTATTAATTATAGGAGGCGCGCCTGGGAGGAGGACGAGCGCAAAAATCGTCCCTTGTGTGTGCGAGTATACGCCTACCGCAACGGGAGAGCTCGAGTTTGTCGCGCGCGCGAGAGGGTTTATACCTGGTTATTACGGCGAGCGGGCCCCGAGTGCTGAATGCGACGTGCTTTTCGCCAAATTAGAATTTCGACTTTTTTTTTCAGCGTGGGAAAGGTGTTATTAGGTGTTTAGGCTGTGGACGCTGCGGTTGGCGATCGGGGGATGGGGATTTAGTTGTGCGGGTGGATGGGAGTTTGGTGGACGGTTGACGGTTTGGGTTTTTCAAAAAATTGGGGAATGTTGTGTTTTTATTGACGGTTTAGTACGTATTTAAAAATATATCGCAGTTTGTTAAAATTGCACTGAAAAAAATGATTGGTGAATCTAACCAAGTAGCACTTCGTTAAAATGTTATTTGTTGCTCCTACGAAGTTTTTTGTTTGTATTAAAAAAGGTATTGTTAAACATTATTAACTAATCAGTAAGGTCCTGGATACCCAAGGCAATTAGTAAATACAACAAATAAATATGTTATTCTTTTCAAGAATTTTTTTCATATGACGTAAAACTTTCATAACGATTTTCTTCTTGTTGCATACAGATAAATTTGAGTTCAATTTTCGTCAAGTACAAACAAATTATCAAAAAAATTCCAACTGTGTAGGTTCGAGTAGTTTTCGGTGTTTCAAAAAGACCGCGTATATCTCAGAGAAAGTCTCGCGACATTACATTATTCGCAAACCATATACTCCAACAAATTTTTAGTCTGTGAAACTAGATTTAAGTAGTCTAACTCGTTGTCGAGCGGCTAATCAAAACCGTACTACACCGATACTACCCGGTACAAATAAAAAAAACCTCGCTTTCCACTACTCGTTTTCAAATAAGCAACCCACTAAATCGGCACGTCGGCAAAGCCTTCATTAGTCCCCATTTCCGCATTCGTCGTCCGGCTGAATCGGCGCATAAACACAGCCGCCTAGCAGCTAAAACACGCGAGTTAATAAAGAGTGCGTAAATGTCGTGCCGATAGACTCGGCGCTCGAATCGTATAATTAGCAAAACGAGAACCAGCTGCCCACGTAGAAAGAGTCGCAGCTCATCCCAGCGAAATTCAGCAGGTAAAACGGTGAAAAACGAAGCCGACGAGACTGCCCACGTATATACATACACACAGGATGATTCGGAAGAGCAAAGTGCCTTCTTTCTGCAGGCGCGCGCTCGGATAGAGATAAGCCCCCTCTTGGTAAAAGTCCGGAGAGAAGCTCGCCCACGCGTGTAGGATAATTGCAGGCGCGCGTGTGGGTGCCCAAGCGCGCTTTCACGTACGAGAAGGAGAGAGAAGTCGTCGATAAAGGAGCGAGGGGAAGGAGGTCGGAGGTCGAAGAGCGACGACGCCTACGAGCTGGGAGTATATACACCCACACTCTCTCGAAAATATCCTGCTTCCTTCCTCTCGCCGAGGGGCCGGCTGTATTAATATCGGCCGGCATTCCGAGGAATCCTGAGCTGGTGCAAGCGGGAGGTTGCGTTTTT